>VWYH01000593.1:228575-250204 GCA_013399365.1 Pampusana beccarii
AAAAGAAAAGAAAAGAAAAGAAAAGAAAAGAAAAGAAAAGAAAAGAAAGAAAAGAAAAGAAAAGAAAAACCAAAAAATCAAAAATACCAGATCCCAAATAAGGTTGTTATGCTTGGAAGAATATTTAATACAACTGTGTCTAGGTTTTGTTCATCCCCTTCCAGGCAGTGATGACAGTAAAGATGATCACAGCAATTATGTTAACAAGTATTAGGAAATTACTGCTTATGCTGTAGGAAGTGACCACTGTTCTGCATTTCAGCTCACCCTGACAGTAAAAAGGTTAGCTTAAACCATCTATTTAGATTCTAATTTGTGCTGACCACTGCAGAAGAGGTTTAAACTCCCTCACTCAGCCAAAGCCAGCTGAGAGCAGGCATCTGAGCAGTTATCACGAATCAGCTGGAGAAATACTATACAAATTACTTGCAATTGTGCAGACATAAGTAAAAAACTGGACAGAGAATTAAAAAGAAGGTGGAATTACAGCCAGTAAGGATGAAAGACATGAGAAATCAACACGAAGATGCAGTTCTCCAAGGCAGATAGGATGGTCTGTGGAAGCCTCAATTCTGACAGTGCTTTGTGACCATCAATTACATGCTGTTGTACGGAGCTCTTAATACTGTCTTATCTATTGACTAACCACCCTTCTCCAAAGAAAATGAGCCATCAGTTTGAGAAATTTTCCTAGTTACAGCTGTGTCAGCCTGCTTAAACTGACCTTTAGAGGATTCACATGAGAATAAAGGACATCTTATTATTCAGCGTGCATTTTTGTGACACCAAACCAGGAAAATGCCGATCTTTGACAAAGCACAAGATTTCTTCCTGAGAGACTCTCTGAGGATTTGCAATTAATCATGCTCATCAGTAGTTTATAATCTGACATCAGAAAACACCTGAGGGGAAACTAATCCCTGAGGCAACTTCATTTTTGTGCAATAGGGTAAAATTTGGCCCATTTGAGTATGTTTCCACCGGCCAATGTAGGGCAGGCATGCAGGGGTAGAAAGAGTAATTTGGCAAAGGGAAGGGAAGCTGTTTGTTGTGTTGTTTGTTTGTTTGTTTTTTATAGACAGTGAATTTATTGTGTCCATAGGCCAAATAGTCTTAAAATGTGGGTTGTTATGACAAAGTTTGTAATATCAAAACAACATTAGCATGCCTTTTATTATGTAATTTCAAAGTAATTTTCAAAGCTTAATGTGCCAAGTCATAATGGCTGCATGGGGGAAATTAATACCATGTATTCCCAGTTTGCATAAAGTCGAAGTTGAAGCGTGGAACATGAACATGTTCCATGTTCCTGGGAAGACAGTTTGGGGTTCCAGATTCTCACTGCAGCGCTTGAATAAAGCGTGGTAGAAAGTAAAGGGAAAAAAATAGACCATATCCAGTAGGGTTTTTTACATATAGTGCCTGGCACCTGCAGAGTTATAAAAAAATAGTTCTTCACACAAAGTGACCTCCTGAAAAACTGACTTTGGGTCACTGAAAATATAAGGACATCCCTTGGACCATGTGATTTTTATTATCTTTCTGAAGAAAAAATATCTCTTTAGACTGATTTGGACTAATGGCAATGAGCCACATGAATCTTGGAATGATGACAAAATCATAATATGAAGTGATCAGGGAACATTCAAGCATTGCATCCTGAATAGCACCAACTTGATTTTGATTTCGGAGTAAAGGGATGGCAAATGGAAAGGAGGAGAAGGAAACAGGGAAGACTTCCCATGAGCTGTGTTTCCAGCTGTGATTTCCTCTGGAACTTGTTACACTAAAATAAGCAATTTTTTTCAGGTACTTGTGATTCTCAGAATCTTACATGTTAATTTTCTAATATGCCCTAAAACTAGGCAAGGAGGAAAATAAAACCAGGGGATTGTGTAGGACAGGAAGAGCAAAACAAGGTCATCACAGCATTGTTTCAGTATCTACACTTAGAACATGTACAGTACATCAGCCTACTTTCGATAGGCAGAAAAATTCACTGTACATTATTATTGTAATAAGTAGTAATGAATAACTATAAGACTATGGGAGTCTTCTCTCTGCACAGTACCATTACAGGCATGAGTGGATAAACAGATTTTGATTGAGTTAGTCCCTAGTAAATCAGGGCTGAATTTTTTTCTATGCCATTCGAAATAGCTTCTGAGTCTATTTTTATCCTCACCCCATCATTTTGCAGTTTCTTATCTTCCGTACTTATTACCTTAGTGATTTTGAAATTCAGGCAGTTGCTAACTACTTGTGTGTCAGAAACTGTTTCAAGGACCTTCAAATTTACCAGTGGAAGATGGAAAGGAATGAGCAAGATTTTGTCTGACTTCACGCTTCAGTTTCACCAGTGACCTATATACTAATAGGAAAACTTATGCTGTTACTAAAGGAGAGAATGTTCTGGAAAACTTGATGTCATTTAAAAACCCATCACAGAAAGTGCAGGTTGCTCTCAGTTGCAGATTTGAGGTGACTAACATTTCCTGAAGCCGGTGCTTTGGGGAGGGGGGCATCTGGATATTGTCCTCCTGGCAGACCAGAGGTTGAGTGACAGAACAAAAGCCAAAATGAACATGAAAGGCTGGTAGCAATGTACAGAGTGACAAACCCAGAGGAAAGCAGAGAAGCCTCTCTGCTTCTTGGAAGTGTAACATGTGAGAAAGATGCTTTGCTGTGTGTGGCACTTTGGCCCTCTTGTATAGACATCCAAGAAGCAAGAGGGGAGATCCGTACCTTTTGGCAAGTGGGAGGTCCTTCCTCATTAACAGCTGTTGTCCCAAAGAAACAGATTGAAGACGCATCAGAAAGAAAAAAAATGGAATAAACTGATCCCCACAAAGCACCACAGTCCTGGGGCGGAACTGCCTCCTATGCCTGAATCAAGCTGAATCAAGGCTGTCCATACATGCAGCCTGCAGTACAGATGTGCCCTTAAATGACAGGTTTTGTCCACCTTGCTGCTAGGGCAAGGCAGTTATGTTCTCCTCTTCGCCTGAGCCCAGAAAGCCAGGGATGTGCTGAGTTTGGCAGACATTCACTAAACTTAAGAAAAGCTGAGTGAGGACTTGAGAGCAAGGAAAAGCATAAGAAACCGTAAAAACTCAGAAAATCTACCAGTGCACTGATGCTGTTCAAGCACAGTTCAGCACATGTCTTTCAGCTTTAGGTCCACTTTGAAAAAGGAAGTATGAGGCTGTGATAGTTTCTACTTCTAATGATGCATTCACTTAAATACAAAAGTTTCATCAGCAGAATCACATCTCTGAACATGATGACTCAGCTGAAAATTGCAATTCAACTTCTACTGCTATTTCAGAGGTAATTCAAACACAGTCTGATGGTTCTTACAAGAAGAAAAAGACGTTGATGAGCTGATTATTAGATTTTTTGGGATATCAGTGCGTTCAAAAGAAGTAGACTTTCTGAAAAATTTAGGACATGATTCATCAAACCGAATGTAGAATTCAGGAATGCACTTAGATCTAACCTAGTCATCTAGATTCCATTTATAGTCAGAAAAGAGAAATAAGCTCCTTAAAGTCACTACCACCTCACCTGAAACAGATATTTAAAGCAGATGACCAAACAGTGCCAATTTCTTCTGGAATGTCTCCATTTGTAAGTGACCAAAATTAAGCAGCATCAACCTTGACCTTTCCCACCAGATACCTAAAAGAGGTGAATGGTAACTGAGCTTTTGGGTTTTTCCAGCCACTGAAGCTGAGGATCACCAGACACCATGCTCTGGAACACTGTCCCTTGCCCACGCTGTGCCTGTGCATAGCTGGTCTCTCCCACCATCACACCTCTGACACGAGCAGCCCCCAGGCACAGAGGCACCGTTTCCATGGCAGGATAGAAAAGTATGTTGACCCACAAAAAGCATGTTGAGCACCATCATTTACTAACGATTTGTTTAAACACCAGCACAGATAACTAACCTAAGGATACAGACCTAAGGACAAGTTGGGGACCGTATTTTTGTGCCAAGTTTCCTAGAGAGCTTTTCCCAATACCGATTGTTCTCTATTGCTCCCTACAAACTGGAGCAGCTCTGAGATGGGAGGGAAAGGTATCAATCTTTATATATAACTACACATAGAGACAAGATATTAAACAATGAGGAGTTTTGCCAAATCCCTCCTGAATTTAAAACAAACAAACAAACAAACAAACAAAAAACCACATTGTTGTCAGTGGGGAAAGCAATATCAAATACAAACACCGTACAGAATGGGCAGGGGGGTTACTAATCTTTACTCATTTCAATCAGAGACTGGGCAAACCCTTCAGGCACAGAATAGTCTGACAAGCACAAATAGAGGTTATTCTTTTGATTTATCTTTATCAAAATATAAGGAAACGTCTGTCTTTTCCTCTCCTTTTCCTGTCCTCTCTTGATCTTCCTATCACCTTGAACACATCACCCTAAAGCCATTCAGTTATATCTAAGGCAGATCAGTTTCTAGATGGAATTAGGATGATGACTGAATGTGTGAAAATGACTTGGTAAGCATTATATTTTTCAAAATGTCATTTGGTTTTTTTCAGGGGTGAGGAGAAGGGAAATAATGGTGTCTATTTTATGTCTTTCTTGTATTCTCTAGGTAAGCATATCAGTTCTGTTTATTATGTCTGCTTACATGATTTTACATGTTTTTGCACATAGTAAAATATTGTAATTGTAATCCTTGATTAAAATAAAAGAGGACAGACATGGCCCTTGAAAAACTCTGGGATAATTGTAAAAAGGTTTTTTGGAGTAGCGTTTAACATCTGAAACTCCATCATATTGCCATGCAAAAGTCAACTGATTATTTCTGAGTGATGTATGCTATGCTGTTACTCTAATTGCTAGCAGTGGCATTGCTCAGCCATAAAGAAGTTCACTGCATCAACAAAATTTAATTGGGGCATCTCAATATACTGGCATTTTCTTGCAGAGCTAGTTAAAATGAATAGAGAAACTGCTATGCACGAGGATTGAAGTGTATGTTCTTTGCTTGAATCAGAGAAATTCACAGAAAAACTAATTTTACAAAAGCACTCTGGGATTCTACTTCCTGCTCTTTACTCCAGCAATTATTAGCTGGAAAANTTTTTTGCTTAAAAAAAAAAAATTCACAAAAAAACAAATTTTAAAAAAGCACTCTGGAATTCTAAATCCTGATCTTTACAAAAAAAAAAATAAAAAAAAAAAAAAAAAAAAAAAAAAAAGTCTCATTTACCCTAGCATATGATACTGTGGGACTATTTAACTGACCAGGCCATTGGCTTTACTCTGATGCAAAAATTTTAATTAAGAAAAGAAACAACAAACAAAAATGGAAGAATAAAATTGGTGTAGCCATTTTGTCTAAATTTAATTTAATTAGTTACCAGAATACCAGTCTGGCATTGTTGATGACATCTGTATTAATATGCTGTTGGTTTCCTAATGTGCAGATGTGCTTTTAACAAAAATTACCAAAAGGAAAAAAAAATTGATATTGAAACATAAAACTCCAGCAATACAAAGCACTAAAAATGTTCTACTTTTATTATTCACATCCTGCCTGGGAGGCAGATTCATTAAGACATGGGAGAAGCCTAAAATATCCACTGACATTAAAGTGACCGACAGGCAAAAAAGTAAATGGTAATGTTAAAAAAAGCAGAAAATTTAATTCTCTCTCTGTGAGTCGGTGGGAGAAAATGAGTGCACCGCAGTTTAAACAGGTAATAGGGCATGTTTCAGAAGTGGCATATGAAAGCATTTGTTGAAATGCTGAACTTTACCTTCTCTCACTAAGTTGATTCACTGAGTAGGTAATAAGGAAATAGCTGGCAAGCGCCGACTGCTGTGTGAGCAGCTGTACACATCCATCATTCAAAACTTTGAAGCAAACGTGCCCACCCAGCCTTGCCTTTCAGAGCTCATCTGTCTTTTCTCCCACTGTCATGCTAAAATTTTTTGCCATCACAGTTTAAGAAAGACACTGCCTCCTACTAGAACTACTTCAAGTAGAGATTTGTACAAATAAAGCAAGAGAGAGATCATAGAATCATGGAATGGTTTGGGTTGGAAAGAACCTTTAAAGATCATCTAGTCTGACTGTCTGATCCTTCTGCCATGGCCAGGGACTTATTTCACTAGATTAGGTTACTCAAATCACCATCCAACCTGACCTTCAGCACCATGATAGGGTATCCGCAACTTCTCTGGTCAACCTGTTTCAGTGTTTTACCAGTCTCATCGTAAAAAATATCTTCCTTATATCTAATATAAATCTACCCTCTTTTAGATTAATACCATTACCCCTTCGCTGTTACTATATGCCCTGGTATGAAGTCTTATTCTGTCTTTCTTATAAACCCCCTTTAAGCATTGAAATGCTGCAGTGAAGTCTCCCCAGAGCCTTCTCTTCTCCAGGCTGAACAACCCCAGCTCTCTCAGCCTGTCCTCACAGCAGAGGTATTCCAGCCCTCTGATCATTTTTGTGGTCTCCTCTGGACCCTCTCCAACAGGTCCATGTCTTTCTTTTACTGGGGATCTCTGAGCTGGATGCAGCACTTCAGATTTGGTCTCATGAGAATCACCTCCCTGAACCTGCTGGTCACACTTCTTTCTATGCAGCCCAGGGTATGGCTGGCTGCAAGAGCACATTGCCGGCTCGTGCTCAGTTTTTCATCCATCAGTATCCCCAAGCCCTTCTTCCTAGGGCTGTTTTCAATCCATTCATCACCCAGTCTGTACTGATATTGGTGATTGCATCGACCCAGATGCAAGGTCCTGCATCTGGGACAGTGAAATAACCAGTATCGGTACAGACTGGGTGATGAATGGACTGAGGGCAGATCCTTGAAGAGACAGACCCACACATCATTGAATGCAATGTAAATACTCTCCTGGGCTTCAAAACTCCCAAGCACTTGAAAAGAACTTCCTCATCTAGAAACTCTCCCAAGTGGAGTGCAAATCAGGCCCAAAATCTTCTTAGTATAACTATTTCTCAGATGGACTCATTTCAGAAATGAACACTTGGCACTGATTAATCAAAAACAGAGGTGATGTCTTTTCGCTTGAGCGGGATACGTTGAGGGTCAGGGGACTATTGATTGTTCTGATTAATACACTGCACTTCCACAACTGAGAAATGGCAACTCAAAATGAAAGAGTCCTATTCTGCCCTGCTTTCGTGGGCACAATTCCCCACTGAAATCAGTGTCTCAGAGAAAAGAAAAGAAAATCAATGGTCCCAGGCATTAGAGAAGGTCAGAGTGCAAGACATACAGGGCAAATCATTGACCGTTGTAAATCACGGCTACTCTGTTAACTCAGTGGATCTATTGCACTTTAGTCAGGGATTTGACCCTGACAGCAATCTGTATTTTTCCTTCATATCTACTCTTTCCTTATAAAATTTGGATTGTTCTTTGGTCTTACAATTGATGCTAGTCTAAGTGGATTACAGCCACTGTTCTGTTAATTTCTAATATTCACAAATAGAAATATCAAACAAAGGTTTGATATTTTCTGTCTTTCAATTAACCTTTTTATGCTTCATAAGTATATATTTGCTGCCTTTCACTGCTCAAATAATATTTCTGATCTAAAAATATGCTGGGAACCTAAAGAAAGGTATGAGTACTATAATTTCATATTGAAATGTCGAGGGTACTCAGCAACCTGTAGATATGCACTTTATTTGTTTATTCTTCTTGGATTTTTCTTTCTCTTCTTTTTGTATTTACTTACCACATTTTTTTTTTCAAATTTCATATGCTTTATGTCTTAAGAAATTCATGTCTTCCTGAATTTTGCTATCCAAAATTTATCAAGTTCTCTACAGAAAATTGAACATTCTTCTCCTTGAAATCTCAGATTAAAATTATTCTTTAGTATTTCACCAAGGACAAAAAGTCTCCAGGGATTAAAATACAGCTCTTACATAAATATACTTAAGTACAATTTTTTTTAAGTATGAAAGTACAAACATACCCTAGCACTGAACATGAAGTGTAGGTATAAGGAAAAAAGAAATTCTGTTTGATATGTTCACCCAAAATGTGAAGAATCAGAAAATTGGGATAGTTCAGAAAAACTTAATTGTTAATTGCTTTGACTTCTAATAATTAGAGATTCACTTCTGGAGTGAAATGGTGTTTCAGGAGGTTCCAGTGCCTCAGTTAGATGTTTCTCAGAAACAAATCCAAATTCTATCACTGCAATTTCCAAAGGGTTCTAAAAAGCCCAATTACTCATCTCCCACAGAAAGATGTCCATAGTTGCCTTTGGAAATCCCAACAAAAACTCCCCTAGCTTCATTATCCATTACCCCTGCATGAAGAATAGGATGGAGAATGAAATACAAATAGATGTGGATGGATGAGAGTCTAATTTAATAACTACTCAATATAGCTGCCCACTGTCTGATGCATTGCTGTATAATGTGCTATTGATTTGAGGAAAAAAGATTATATGATAGCTGGGAGCAAATGCCTGGCTCTCTTCCTTACAAGATGTATTGTTTTTGATAATGAGTAAATACATTTTGTGCGTGAAAATCTAGCAAGGCTTTTTCTAACCATCTTAATTTTGTCAGCTCCAAGGACAAGACCCCTTATAATGTCATGGACACTGCACATAAAAAATCTACACATACTTCAGTCAGCTAAGGAAGGCTTCCACAAAGTGCAAGTAACTCCAGCAGATAGGACAGGCTGACTGAGAATCCCTTCAGATACTTGCTTTCTCATGGTACAAATTGTACAAATTCTCTAATTTTCTATAAGCAGCATAGAGATTTTGGGGCTTCCATTTGAATCAGTATTGAATCCTGTGTTAAACAAGACCCTAATATTCTATCTAGGCCAGGTAGCAGGTACTTCTGGGCTAGATATTCCTTGAAGGAAAATGTACTCTGTCTCAGCACATAGAGCTGGTGGTTATGACTGATACCTTTCATCAGTTCAGCCCTCTAAGGGCTGCCAGGACCGAAAAATCTCATTTATGGCACTGAGGCTTAGCTCCTGTTTGGAGACAAAGTCTGCCAAAACCCTTCATCTTCACCTCCATTGTCCTATTTGATGTTCCCTTCTGTCTACACTGAAGAACATCCTGGGTAACTTCCCGAGCTGTAATATAGCTGAGTACGGCATTGCTTCCAGCTCTTTCAGCAATTCCGCAATAAGCTGGCTGGTGAAAAAGCTCCTCCATAAGAAAGATTCCCCTTGGGATGGGTCCATCAGAGAGAAGACTTTACCATTCTTTATTCCCTTACTGTTAAATTGCTGCTGCCTCTTAGCTGATCTTGTCCACTGCAATAACATGGGTTTAGCTCCTTGGATTTGAAAGATACTGAGCTAATGATTTTGTCTGCCACAGCATTTAACTGGAAACTTTTAGAAGTATATGTCACTGCATTAGCAGACTTCCATCACTGATTCTTCTGTACTTTAACTGGCCTAGGATGAGTGGTGTGGAATAATTACTGAGGGGGAAAATTATTGAAACTAATTATCAAAAGTACACTTATTGAGTACAAAGTCATGTCCACATCCTCAGCACTTAAGACAGCTGCTCAGCATGCAAAGAATCTGCTCTGCAATGGTTCCCCCCAGCACCTGTCTTACATCCTTGGATGTTCATACATTGGCAGAGCTCAGTGTGCTGGCACCAAGAAGAATGGAGGGTGGAGCAGTGTGGAGGTACCGTGGCCAGGTTCTGTGCATGAGGCAGGCACAGGAACTAGATGGTGCTGTGCACATACTTGCTGTCAAGTAAGAAATAATACTACATTCCATCCAAAATGCTAGTTGCTGAGCTAGCAGTTGTGGTGAAATTTGTCCTGTGGATGAACTTTGCTCATTATAATCTCATTATAATACCAAAACACACCTCCACCACAAAAGGTACATGCCCCCGTTCTCCTGAGCATGTTCTCTGAATTCTTTTAAGCCTTTACTTTTAAAATTGAAACAAGATAATTTTACAGCAATCAATAACAAAGGTATCTGTGACTAGAGTCACTCAAGCTCCACCTAAACACAAAAGATAGTATAAAATACCCTAACAATAAAGGAAAGATAGGGAAGACATCACCACTGTCAAGGAGACAGCATCACAGATGTCTGGGATCAGTTGACAAGCTGAATCTATTTTTCCACCCAGAGGGATGCCTTTGGGTAAGATTTGCATGCTTGGTTATACCAAGTTTTTCCCTGTGAAACTGAAGACATCAAGCTTGCATTTGTAATCACATTAGTAGCACTATGTAGTCTTCTTAGAATCTCTATATATTCAGTACCATAGTGTATTTTTGCAACGAAAGTGTATTTTTGCAGACAGCAATCTAAAAGAACTTGTACCTGTTCCTTTAATAAACCTCATTATTTGTGGATCTAGTAATGAGAATTTGTCATTGGATGTGCTCAGACTTATAGTATATACTATTGCGAATCTATGCAAGCACATAAATTCAGTGACCATGACCCAACCCTGAACTACTGTTGAATCTGTAATTATGTGAATTCAACATAACACCATTGAGCATAGTCAGATCTATATTGCCAACTTGAGCTCATTTTGGTTTAATTTGGCATTACTCAGAAGCCAAGCTCAGCCGCCCCCAATCCCCAGTGATATACTGGGGACAAACTGGAACACAAGAGGGTTTAGTTTCTGCCAAGTTAATCTTTTTAATGCAACAGGTGTGAAGTGGAGAAAGAGCTGCGATTTATCCTCCATCCCCAACACATTCCAGACACACACATGGAGCAGCACAACTATATCCCAAAAGGCAGAAGTCTTAACAGTGTTAAAATTACACACACAAAAATTAGGGACGTATGCCCATTCCTGGGAAAACACAAAGGTGCTTTAAGTCTTATGCAATGCTTTTCTTTGGAACACATCTTATCTTTTATATACATATATCAATGTAAATATAAATATAGATTATATAGATATATGTAGATGTAGATAAATAGGTACATGTATAAGAATTACAATAGGCTGAACCCCAAATTTCATAAAGCTCAGTATCTTTATAAAATATCTTGACTTGTAATTCACTGAAATTGGAAAGTCTGTTGAAATTAGCAAGAGGGTACTTGAAAACTGGCTAAAGCAATCTGAAAGACACTAGCACTTACTCTGGAAAGCTCCTGGAGAACAAATGAAGTGGCAAAAGAAAAAGGGATAAAATAGCTCTTCAAAAAGGGAGAATAGAAGAGGATGTGGCAGTCACAGCTCAACAGCTTAATTTGAATTCCTAGAAAAAACACTGAAAAAATAAACAGTCCGTAAGCATCAAGAAGATAATAAAGTACCAAGCAGCAGCTCCATACAAATCAGTCAAAACTAATTTTATGTCCTGCTGTCATAGTACAGCAGATCCAGAGAACAGGGGCAAGGAGCTAATATTCTGTTCCAACTTCAGTAAGGCTTTTGCCACTGTTTCAGGTTTATGTTCTGAGGTAACCTGGGCAAATATGGACAAATAAAAATACTAGGGAAAATAAAATCTGCTTGGATATCATAATCAGACAGTAGTTCTTAATTACCATAAAAATACAAAGATGCAATGGGATAATTAGGGGTCTGCAACCAGTACTATCAAATATTTTCATCGTAGCTCGGGTGACAGTACCAATTTGGGGAGGACCATGCAGACAGGGTTAGCATCCATAGCGTTCTTGGGATTTTGGAGGTATGATCTAAGCTGAACAGAGGGCAACTCAGTGTGAATAAATAAGAAGTTCTACACTTAACTAAAAATAATCACCTCCACAAATCTAGGATGATGCTCAACCTAGATTGAAATGCTACAGAAAAAAATCTGGAAAATCCTTGATGAATAGGCATCAACAGTTCCATCCAGGTAAGCATTATAGAAGAAATTGATAAATACCTTTTGAAAGACACATGATGTAATCTTTCCTGTCCATTTATTATTCACCTCCCAATTAGAGTAGTACATTTATTTTGGGACACCACTCTCTGAGAAAGAGGTGGGTGCAGAAAACAATGAGAACACTCTGAAGTCTAGAAAATACAATCTACAGGGAAAAATTAAAAGACTTGGATTGTTTCAGCTGAAGAATACAAGACCAGAGGGACAAATGACACAGTATTCATCAACTTCATCACAATAAAGATGAAAGAAAATGTGAATACTTTATGGTTTAACAGGATAAAATTTATCAAAAAATATTTAAGGTAGTTTAAGAGAAAACTTGTCCAGTGGAACAGATTGCTTACTGTGGGAAGATGGAAGCTGGTTTTGAAATCTCCTTCGCCGAAGACTTTTAAGAACAGGTTAGACAAGTATCTCAAGTTTACCTATAGCTGCTCCTTCTTTGGGGTCAGGGAGTCAATGTGAGACCTTTTTTAGCTGTACTTTCTATTATTACTCTCTGTCAATTCCTTATTGATAAAAGAAACACGAAGTTTCTTTGGCATTTCTAGAATTGTCTCACCCCATGGTACTCAGAAGTAATGTTATAGTACTTCTCAATCAGTTTCTGTCGTTGTTGCTCATTTTTATACATTTTCAGGATTCTGTGGGATTCTTGAAGTTGATCCACCTCAGAAGGAATTTGACTGGAATTGCCCATCCATCAGTGACAACTTTGTGTTGTTTTGCACGTATAAAAGACCCCAGCAAGCTGCAGGTTCCACTGACTGGAGTGGGATGTCCAGTGAGCCCTTGTTTTTGTTGTAGGCAAGAAGTCACCAACAAGGTGCTTATTGGTACTTGTCATCTTGCAAGAATTCACTTCGTCTCTTTTACTCAAAAAAGAAAAATAATGCCTATCTTTTCTACATACAAAACTGCTGCTTTCATGCCCCTGCCCTGCCCACTATGTGTTCCAAAACCAAAACATGCACTATTGGTACTTACATAAACTGAACCAAAACACCGGCTGAAACACAGTTTTGCCACTATTTGTACTGCTTTTCAAGAGAAAAACAAAACAAAACCAACCAACCAAAAAAAAAAAATTAAGTTGATTACTTGCTGCCAGACTCTCCTTAATGCAACAGTGATTATTTCAGATCTTGTGTCAAGTTAATTTCCATGTACTAAATGATTCAGTTATTTTTATTGTTTAAGATATGAGCAGCTTGAACGTCTCACCAAGCCAATAGCATCCTCATGAAATCTTCCAGGAATTATTCAAAATCATTTCCACTAGTCACCAAGTTATGATGTCTAAGAAACATTATTAATCTGAGAGTAGCAAATATTCTATAAGGATGTTTTCCAGATGATGCATACTCTGACAGTTCTAACTGTATAATGGCTTTAGCAAACTGAGGGAGATTTCTAATTTTGTATGAATGAAAATCAATATATATTTATCTGGATTTAACGTGTACAATGATTATATTTCTCACAAGCATTTTGTCAGCTATTGCTATGAGTCAGTCTGAATGAATTCCCAATGTAAGACAAACACTGGAATGCTCCATGTGAAAACTGATTTCATTTCGTCTGTCACATTGTCCCAGGCAGAATTGTCCTTATTGGTCTGACTAAGCCAGTGAACATTTCATCCGTTTATTTTCCTTGTATATGATAAATATGATAGTCCAGCATCAGCAGCAATAACTACTAAGTTCATGCCAATGATGCTGAAGTGTCACATTTTGGGGAGAGTGGGAACTGATGTGGTTCTCAGCAGCATCAGATCTGTTGTGTCCAGGTGCCAAAGGTTATGTAGTCAAAGAGTACACGTACCGGCACAATATCCACAGGTTCTGCTCTCGACCATAGTGAAGATGTTCAAGTAGTAGTGTGTTAGTAGACTGTCTTTTACTGCCTCTTTAGATGGCAGCAAAATCTGTGACTAGACCATCCGAGCGAATCATTTAAACCTTCCTTAAATAAAACCTGAAGCTAAACGCTACAGTATACCTGCTGTTGCTGCAGGCACAATTAGGCAGGCACATCAGAGGTGTAATGTAATTTTAAGTGATTTGCTACTGGAAAAAAGGATCAACCCAAGATGTTGTGGGACCTTGTCCATGTGCTGAATGTGTTCTACAGCAAAACTGAGCTTCAAGAGATTTTTTTATCTCTTGGGATTTCACTTGCATCTGTCTGTGGCCGCTATCTTCACTGGTTTGAACCCTTCTGGAGTTGTCTCTCATTTGATGTAATGCTTCCACTTACTTTTTTCTTGTCAAGTCTATAGCTTTGGCACAGAAGAGTTATAATAGTTAGGGTATAAGAAAGCTAGAATTGCAGAGATACTTGACACAGCCAAAAAAGTAAAACAAATTAAAAAAAAAAAAAAAAAAAAAAAAATTGAAATGACTAGATAAACTCAGAGTCTCAGAATCCCATTATCACCCCAAAGCTCTTATCTCCGTTTGTCTATACCTTATTGTATATCGTATGACCACTTCACCTAGGCAACATCTGGGCTCCTGACATAAGATTTCTTTTTCATAAGTGATGTAACTCATTTAAAATATCTCTTATTTTCCCCCTGGCTCAGCTCAGCACCCATAGCGTCTTTTATACTTGCATTTCATCAGTTCTTGGACTCCTTCACTCCAGCTGCCTCAGAGATTGATGGGGATGTGCTAAGCACCTTTTCATAGGTGTAGCAATACAGACAAAACCGCTAATTATGTATCTCATTAATTTTTAGGGTTTGTTGGTTTTTGGTTTTGGGGTTTTTTTTAAGTAGCTATCATTCTCATGTGGTAAACAAAAGAACTGCATTTTGCCAGATCACTTGAAATAATAAATAAGGCACTGGTGATAAAACCTCACTCCTTGAAAGTACCCTGTATATGATTATTTCACAAATAACTTAGAAAATCTGGTGATGCAGCTGTAAAGACATATAGTTTGCAACTAGATCAGGTTAAATACGCTGCTGTCCTCATTGTCCAAAAATTTCTTCTCTTTTTCCCCATCTTGTGAAGCAGATTTCAAAACCCAGGAGACAGAACTAGAGTGATTTTTCTGAGATATCTTTCACCCTGGTCTAAAAATGAAGGAGAAACCGGAGTAGATTCAGTATTTCTTTAACAACAGAAGACAGCATAATGGAGTGTGGTTATTTTTCAGAAGGGAAACCTTGTGAAAATTATTTCAGGGTCAAATAGTATTTTGTGGACCTAGAGAGAATGCTGAGAAGAGAAATCCTTGTCACTCTTAACAGACAACAGACTACAAAAATCGCATTATACATCCACTGGTTATCTTTAACTGAGAATCTGTTTTACTGGAGTTTGTGAAGAGCAGTAGCATAACTCCACAGTACAAAGCTGTGCTAATTCCTCAGGTGATACAGTTAAAGCTTTTGGAAAACAAAAACACCATGAGTAAATAGGAAACTTACTGACATCAAGGAATCATTTGTTTTGTATGCTGTTTGTATGACTTAGTCTGCAATCAAGATTTTCCTGATGACCAGAATGACTTGACTATTTGACTTTTCTTTTTGCTGCCATTTTGGGCATGAACTAAGTACTGCCATGCTCATTCCAGCTCTGTGTTCTATGTGAAGTCTTCCCTTGCTTACTTGCACACATTTCATTTTGTACGCATGAGCAAAAGCGAGAACATAAACGCTACACTGGTAGTTGTAAGTTATGTCAACATTTTTATTTATTTTTCTATTATAGCATGAATATGCATTTGTTTCTGTAGTTATATACAGTATCTCCCCAAAATGTTAGGAGTTATACAACAATTACAACTCAGAATATAAATACACATTAAAAAAATAATAATAATAACTACTCTTCTGGACCATACATCCACAGTAATCACTCTGAGAATCACAAAAGAAATTCCTCTCAATACATTCAGACTAAAGGCAGCTCCCAACATTTACATTGAAACAACAGACGCTGAACATTTCCTTGACCTGAGGTCCCCAGCAGCATGTGTGGCACACAGTAGAAAGGTGTGGAAGGAGCAATGAAGGTGCAGTGCCATACTCCCCTTGGTGTGCCTTTTGCAGTCTCACTGCCCCTGAAGCCTGCAGACTTTTTGGCTCTCAGAACCCTAACTTTGCCTGTAACCCTAATAGCAGCACAGGAAATGGGCTCTGGTCTCCAGCAGCATAAATGGTTCAGAGTATAAAGGTCTGGAAGGAGCAATGTAGGTACAGTGCTGTGGTCCTATTGGCATGATTTTGCAGCCCCAGTGTCCATGGAGCTGTAGGCTTTACAGCTCCCAGAAGCCTCACCCTAACACTAACCCTGGTGGCAGCTTGGTGCTTGAACTGAGGTCCCACACAGCATGGGTCACACAAAGAAAGGTGTGGAAGGAACAATATAGGTGTAGTGATGACCTAACCTTGGCATCCATTTCCCAGCTCCAGTGTCCCTGGAGCTTTAGGCTTTGTGGCTCTCTGAACCCTAACACTAAACCTACCCTAACCCTAATCTTAACTGCAGCCAGGGACTTGGGCTCAGGTCTCCAGTATCATGGATGGCTCAGTTAAGAAAGTTGTAGAGGAAGCAATGTAGGTGCAGTGCCACGCTCCCCTTGGGATGACTGTTGCAGCCCCAGCGTTCCTGGAGCTTTTGACTTTATGGCTCTCAGAACACTAGCCCTAACCCTAATGACGGCTTGGTCCTTGAACGGAGGTCCCCAGCAGTATGGGTGGCCCAGGTGAGAAAGGTGAGGAAGGAGCGATATAGGTGCACTGCCACGCATCCCCTGACATTCTCTTTGCAGTCCCAGTGTCCCTGGAGCTGTAGGCTTTGTGGTTCTTGGAACTCTAACCCCAACGGCAGCCAGGGACTTGGGCTCATGTCCCCAGCACCATGGAGGGCTCAGATGAGAAAGGTGTAGAGGGAGCAATATAGATGTAGTGCCACGCTCCACTTGGCATGGCTTTTGCAGCTCCAGTGTCCCTGGAGCTGTAGGCTTTGTGGCTCTCAGAATTCTAACCCTAACCCTAACCATAAGTCTAATGGCAGCTTGGTCCTTGAACTGGGGTCCTCAGCAGCATGGCTGACCAGAGTAGAAAGGTCTGGAAGAAGCAGTATAGGTACAGTGCCGTGCACCCCTGGTGTGCCTTTTGCTAGTGAATCTATCCTCTCTTTTAAAAATAAATCTTGAAAAAGTCAGTTTTCCTTATAGTATAACCCATGACAATTAACCTAGATACAGGGTGTATCTTCAGTTGTAAGGTAATTCAACAGTCCTTCAAAGAGGTGTCAAAAACAATCATGGGCTAATGAGATTTTACATGAACCACCTCCTGGTTGCTTTCAATTAGATAAAACACCTTTGCTGGAACTGGGAAAACCCTTTTCATTATTTGCAATGACTTACAGAACAGAAAGCAATAACAGGAAAAGAAATGAGAAACTAACAGAACAGTCTGAGCTTCCCAGCTCCACTGCCATCCTCATAAATCCTCTCTGGAAAAAAAAAAAAAAAGAAAAAAAGTAAAACTAATTATGGCAATACAGTGTAAGACATTGAGGAAGATCACAGAGGAAAGTTGCATGAATAACTGACATGTGAGTTTTCTGGCATCCCTAGAAAAATATTAAAATACATTGCTTTGGGTCAGATCAAGCATTTTGTCCAATTTAAGAGGAAATGTTTTGGTTTGCATTTCATTTTTCTTTTATTTTAGAAGAAAATTAGAGGGATCTTTAAAAAAAAAAAAAAGTATATTTTTAATAGTATGGTTATCATGTTGAAAATATTTCAGTGATTTCTGATTTCACAATATCTCTTTTGGAAAGGAGCTGATTGAGAATAACAAAACCTGACATAAATTTGCAAAATGTCACAGTCTAACCAGAGCTACATTTTATACATTTGTTTACTCTAGAAATCTTGGGCTAAGAGAGTTTCTTCTCTCCCACTGAGATTTGGGCTTTCCAGTGTAAGTTCAGAAACCACTTTGGATAAGTCTAAGTTTAGAGGAAGACTGATGTAAATCAGATGGTATAATATTCTATGCAGACCCCTTTGAATGGAGGACACGTGCCAGATTCCTTCTCTTTTATGTTTATGTAATAGGCCCTTCATACTTACAAGTTCCAGAGGAAAAAATGAGACAAAACAGAACTAAAGGGCTTACATTCATTGCATTTCCACCTACCTCACATCAGGATGTAATGGACATTGACAACAGAATTTGTGAGGCTATTTATATGGACATAAGATCTTCAGATTGGCAAAAAACCTTCAAGTTAGATCATTGTTTCTCACATCATGCATAAAGGTTTCATTTGTAACATTACAGCCCTAGGTTTTTGAAAGATCGCGAGGGATTTAAATACCAGCCTACAGCACCATGGAAGATGCCTCCTGCAAACTGCTTTGGAAGCCTGTACTGTGGGTGTGGATTTCCAGGCAGTACGGGTATTGATACACTTGTACCAGCTCTGTCAACAACGTGATTTTCAGATTATGTGTCTCTTAAAAAGACTTCTTACATGTTCATCCTGCCATCTAAACCCTGACTTTTATTTTGTTCCCCAACTCATCTTTTCACTAGTGAAAAATATATAAAATATTTTTCATATTTCTTGTTCTACATCAATAAATGAGCTTTTAATAAATTAAATAAGAATAAAATCAGTAGATGCTACCCAGTTCCATGAAAGAGGCAGATTGCTTTTAGAAGACAGAAAACAAAGAGTAAATATCTTCACTGGATTGTATTTGGCATGCGAAAGGGAAAAGCAAAGTGGAAGGAAAAGCACAAACCCCATAACAATGAAAGGCCTACCTTTCCAAAAAAAAACACAAACCACACCTTTGCCTTCTGAGGTGTTTGTGATGAATTACCTTAGCTGAAGGAAGGTTTGAAGGGTCTCTGGATCCCACCAAAAGCCGAAGAGCCTTGCGAGGGGAGGAAGCTTTATCCCCCTGAGACATGGAAAAGTGCTTACAAAGGATTCTTACTTCAGTCAACCGAAAAAAGGTCAGATCCATTGGTGATTGATAGAAGCTGAATGCACTGTCGCACTTCTTGAAGTTTTAACAGCTGTATACCCTGAAGATATTATTCAAAAATATGCATTTGGAACCTGAGTCACAGGCAGAATGCAATTTGAGAATCTACTGTGGCATTTAAAAAATAAATAAATAAATAAATAAAAAGCTTACATTTTAGAGTGTTCATCATCCAGAACCATGGGTTTAATACAGACTGCTGTGGCAACCAGTCCTTGCCTGCAGAATTTGACAGGGATGAAAGACATAATGTATCATTTAGAGGCTGAAACACTGCATGGATATCCAAGTTAATTCAAATAAGCCAAGCAGACCACACCAAAAAAAAAGTGTTTATGTAAAAGCGGGCTGAAAATCAGAAGGTGACTAAACTTGCTTTTTCATAATGTATCATATGCAAATTAATTTTAAAATTAAGGAAATTAAGCTGTTGGTGAGTCTGATTTTTCAATATTTAAAAGTAAGAAAGCATTAGGTTTAAATATAGAGCAGTAAGAAGACTTATTTATCATCATTTGTGATTTGCTAGATAGTAAAGATCAGATTATGTCCCAAAGGCACAAATCTACTCGGAATCACACTAGTCCCAGACCAATCTGCGGAAGGAACTATGGTGCATTAAACTGCAGGTACTCCTGCTTTTTAGGATAATAATTTTCTTCTGACTTGGTTCAGCAGAAAAGAACTGACCTCTCCCTCCATGTCCCTTTGCTTCCCAGCCTGGCAAGAAGGCTGAGGCATCCATGCTCCTTTACCTATGATTCCCTCTTACTTCTGTCTCCCCTATGGCTGCCACTTTTGAAGTATAGATATCTATTTTTAAAAAAAGGTGCCACTCTCTGAAAAAGTGGTTTGGTTTTGGGCATGGACCATTATGCCGAAACAACCGCGTATGTTGGTCATTTGAAAAACAGAGTTTCTTCTGGGGAGGAAAAAAACTGCAACTTCTCCCCCTTGCTCTTTTTGTCTGTTCATGTCCATATATAACATTCTGAAAGTCAAATCAAATTTTATTCCCACTTACACTATTGCAGAGGTGCTTAATCTGAGCCGCAGTCTAGCCCTAAAGAAATTAGAACAGTATTTTATTTGTGACAAGGCTGGCTAACGTGTCTAGCTTTTAAATCTCATATTTAAGCTATTTCTACTTGAAGTTTTCCTAATGAATCGTATTATTGGTCTGTTACCTTCTAGCACTGCCTACCCGGACATCCGCTACAGCAGACTGATTGAGAACCATTAGCAAGACAAAAAGGCAGATGACAGATATTAAAGTGAGGGAAGGAAAAATTAACTCATATCAGGCCCAGGAAGAGTCATAATTGAGTTGTTTCTAAATATATAAAGACAAACCACTTGCAGAAGGGAAGTCTACTGATACCCCTATATTGACTGCCAGGAGGACAGCAATACCATTTTGCATCCTACCATGAGACAGTATGTGTTGCTTTGTCTCTGGAAGAACATGACTTTGTTGCAACTGGTTGTCAGGGCGACCACAATATCTGCAAAGAGTCATGTCCTACCTTCCAATGTTAATTCTTGGCTACGTGGACTGCCAGTGGATGACAAACAGCTTGGTGGTGGTCACCTTGCTCCACAGGCTGTAAATGGATCTGAGCTCACTGTGGCTTTCCAGACCCTTGCTCTGATGTGTATAAACCTACTGTGCCCCTGGGATCTGAATCGAAGGTCCTTACAAGACACTCAGGTCATTTTCTGTAAGAGACAACAGCTAGCTGAAGGACAAACAGCTTGGGAGAGACAGTGTGAAAGAAGAGGTCCGTCTGTATTGTCAAACTTGCAAATAGCTGGGAAAACAGGCCCAGTCTACTGGCAGGCCTGAGATCTTCTCATACCTGTTTTGTCACTTACAGACACATCTGCAAAAGAAAGAGGCAACACATCAGTTACAAGTGTATGCAGCAACCTCATTATTTATCCCAAAAAGTGCTGTGTGGACTGGAGCACAGCCACAGCACAGTCTCTGCTCCCAGATGTTCCAAGACAGTGAGACACCACGACTGGAAGTGATGGTCTTCCTCTGCAGCCATGGCAGAGCAGAGCAACCTCAATGTTGTCGTAAGAAGCCACGGAGAAAGAAAATTCTTTCATCTGGCCAACGACTGCACCTACCATTCTGTGCTGCCTTACTGATGATGAGCCTAATTTTGATTCTATTGATTCAACAAAAATTTGGCCTGCTACTCTTCAAAAACTGGACTCTGTAAAATATGGTGCTTGTCATTTTTCATCAAAGGTTATCACTGTTGATCAAGATTTGTATCACATTTTTCTCTCTGTTGATCATCTCAGATTTGTTGAATGGGAGCTTACAAAAAGGTGTGTGTCATTGTTTATGGTTTTTTTTCTACATATTTCTAGCCCATCATGTGTTTATTTTACCCTGGTAGATCTTGATTCTCTCATTCCTTGTAACACCTGTGTTGTGCTTTCACCCGCCATATTGTATCCTCGTAGCAGTCAGAAGATGCATGTCAATCCTTAAATCTAGGCCTGAGTGGTGAATATACAGATCAATATACAGATCAATATACAGATCAAAGATGCCAAACATACCCAAAGGAATTTTCTTTTTTTTCTTTTTCTTTTTCTTTTTCTTTTTCTTTTTCTTTTTCTTTTTCTTTTTCTTTTTCTTTTTCTTTTTCTTTTTCT
>VWYH01000593.1:250334-314026 GCA_013399365.1 Pampusana beccarii
TTTTCCTTTTCCTTTTCCTTTTCCTTTTCCTTTTCCTTTTCCTTTTCCTTTTCCTTTTTTTTTGGACTGAATCATTAGTATAGTATGATTACAAAAATGCTGTTCTTGGATCTCTTGCATATTGCATACTACAAACAACACAATTGCATAATAGAGACAATTACTCTACAATTATTCCATCTGCAAATACTTTGTATTGCATAATACAGACAACATAAATTAGACAATGTGGATGGCCTTTTATAGTCAAACTGGAGGCTATCACAGTTGCTATGCAAGGATCATTCATTCATCTTGAATACAATTTTTGAGCAGTTCATTAAGCAAAAGTGGCAAAAGCTTCAGTGATAAGTAAAGGAGTGAGAAAACTCGTAATGCTGGTTCAAAGGATGTAAACTTCTTGTTTGTCCTTCAGCTGCAACAATGAGAAGTGGTAATCCTGAAAGAAAATAATTTTCCACTTGGATCCAAGGTTGACAATTATTTTATACAACCAGTTATATTACTGTATTAGCTAATATTATAAACTATAACCCTGAATATTCAAATCAAGAACCTGAAAGGGCAAAAGATAGGAAAATACATCCTTCTGGAACACGTTAGTGGAAATCATTTCCTCTGTATTCAGCAAAGTATGACTTTAAACAAGCCCACCAGTCTCCTACACTCTAGTTCTGATTACAAGTGTCTGTATATATTAGACCCATATTGTCAGAATCATTTCACGTGTCACTGAAAAGCAGACATCACTGAAGAAAAGCAAACACTGAACAAAGTAATATATTAGTTGTAAACAGGCAAGCGTGAGATTCTAGGGAGCCAAAACCAAAAGGTGAGACCATGACCCTGAAGCTGAAGCTCTGCTCAAATGGATTCACAGCAAATTGCCTCATTTCTCCCTTTCTCCACAACCTGAATGCAGTGAGTTGCGACATTTTCCACGGTGCAGTTCTCCAGTTTGAATATGCAGACAGACAGCTCACACACCCAGGGCCAGAGCAGCATCCCTGGTCTGGTCGTGCTCCAGAGAAGGCACATGGATTAAACACCAGGGCAGAAACATGTCACAATAAGTCACTTGGTTCAAGACAGACAGTTCCCAAAAAGAATAAAAAAACTCTCCCTTTAGTTTCCTGTAAGATTGCACCTCAGATGAAGTTTTTGAGAGCACCCAATCCTCTGGAAACAAGCAGCCATACTTTGCTCCACAGCCAGGTGATGTTGAGTTATTCACAGTACAGTGGATCCCTTTATGCCAGGAGTGGTTGTCCTGTCGTCCTCTCAAATAAGACTACAACCATAGGAGCAATCAACCACTATTCAGCAGTACTGGTGCCATTTCCAGTACATCAGGATTAAGATTATGTAATTCTTTTTCATAATGCAATGTCTTTCTCCTAACCTCTTTTATACCTGCTGTAGACAAGATTTCGAAGACTTACATATGTGACAATAAAACACTGAGGAAAAGAAAACTAATGTGAAAAGCCATACTTAGATTTTAATTCTTTCAGAAATTTTCAGAAGTCTGTAATTTCAGCAATAGAGAAAGAATCTGACAGTCAAAGGCTCCAATCAGTTGCCTTATTTACCAGGCTACTAGATGTACAATTATTCCATCTACATAAAGATTGCTTTAATTTTTAATTCACATATAAGACCATAAAAGGTGCAAGATTGACAGCACTGGAAATGGAAGGCCTCTAATTTATCCAAAAAAAGAGGCAAATATTTTTACCGAAGGCAAGAGCAATGCAAGGCACGAGCAAGGCAAGGCTCCTCCTTCACCCTCATGATATGTCTCAGCTTTAGAAACAGAGGAGCAACTTCTGAGTACATGCAAAATAACAAAAAATAAATACAAGAGAACTTAAACATTGAAGTTTTTCAAGTGTCTTTATGAATTTTTAAATAGATCATTTCTGAAACCATTTGTTACTAAGACAGCCAAATTACTCTAAGATAACCTGGTTAATTTACCAGCGAAACAGGGAAGAAACTGAGTAGTAAAAAGCAGGATCGTCTTTGTGAAAAGCTGTTTCCCTGGAAAGGATTTTGAACCCTCCTCTTTGCCTGTTTCTGAACACAATCATTTTCTGCAAACAAAAAAATACATGTGAACAGCATGGACAGAGATGGACAAAATGGAGCAGACATTGGAAACAAAGCTGACCAACAACTCATGTCGGATATGAGAACAAACTTGATGGGAGTTTCCACTTTAAACAAGCAAGTTTACAAGAAATGCCCAGAAAAATCAAAATACTGGACTTTGAACTTTTTTGTACAGCTTTCAAATCCCATCAGAACTGGCACAGTATTTCATTCTCTCTGGGCAGACCAACTAAAGTCACCCATCTGTCATGATAAATAGCTGATCAAAAGTACTAGTCACTAACATATGTAGTCTGTCTGTGATATTTTTCTCAAGCCCATGTGGCATCTCCTGGGACTCCTAGTCCTCAGCACAGAGAAAGAAAAATCTATGATTCTAAATTGTATTAATGTATTTTCAGGCTAGAGTATATTATTTTGATGCATGTATTCCCTGGCTCCTTAAGCTTTCCTGCATAGTGTTAATTCAATTGGAATAACACTTCAGGTTTAAAATAGGGCTAGAGAGACTTTTTTTTTGCTGAACACTGATCCTTTCCAACACACAAAATTCTTCAGCAAAGTGGCACAGAAGACTTGAAGGAGCTACAAAAATGTACAGAAATGTCTTTTCAATGTGGTATTGTAAATGGTAATAGTAAATGCATCTTTGTGAAGTCACATTATCTAGAAATTTATTAATAGGGGATCATTTGCAAGGAAAAGAACAGAGAAAAGAACCAAAAGTATAAACTTAAAAACCAGATACCAATGGTGAGAGTCAATGGGAAACAGATTAATAGTGAGCAGTAGATGGATGAAAGCAAAAGTAGTTTACAGGTATCAGCTTAAATCTGTCTCCAGAGGCTCTTTGAAACAGAAACAGCAGAGACAGAAGGGCTTTCCCCTTCCTTTCCTTTGTAAGGCAACACCGAACTTGATGACTTTGGAAATTTGTGATATTGAGACAGGTCTAGAGTTCCTTAGGCCATCAGCTGAGCAGGGAGGGGACACAGAACATAGCCATCTACCACACCTTTAGGAAGCTTTAAACAAAAACATCCACTCTGCAGTGGATGCAAATTATGAGAGACACAATGAACACAACAGTTCCTTTGCTCATCAGTGCTGGTCTGTTGACACGAGGGAGATGTTTATGCTGCTTGCACACTGCATTTCAAGCAACAGATAATGTAATCCAGGGCTGATGAGTCTTGTAAATGCTAGTGTCCAAGCTCCATGCTAGTGTTCTAGCTTCATACCAAAGCCTCACCAGTGGTTTTCACAAACAGAATCATGAAGTTAGATTTCTAAATTTACAGTTACGGAAGGTATGCAAAAATATTATTTCCAAAATGCTGAGAATCCAGTTGGCTCCAGAAATGCCTGCAAACATTAAGTCAGCAGAGTCATCCCATTTCTTCCGTATCAGCTGTTAAGCACCGTTTATTTATTCCTCTTTTCCCTTAGCAGGTCACCAGTATTCCGTTTGCTGCATCTAACCATAAGGGATTTTCACAAAGTTACATTTGATCAAAACCTTTGATCTAAAACTGCTCACTCGATTAGCACAGCAGTTATAAAGATAGAACAATAATCCATCAGTATGACCCAAGAACTCTTGAAAGAATGAATATGAATCAATACCAAGTGAGAATCAAATAAGAACCATTTCAAAGCCAAGACACAAAGGATTTCTGTTATTTTAGATCACTTAAGGTCTTGGAGGAAGTCAGTGGCAGTGACAGAATGTAAACAACATCTTTCCTGTCACTGGGGAACAAAGTCCTCCCAGATTCCTTGTACAGTCACCATTTTTAACATGAGAAGATTTAATAAATCCTATTCTAGTGAACAGGGGAAAAAATAAATCCAAGAAGCTTCTTTCTTTATAGTGGGGTAAATCAGAACGAGCAGGTACCCAGGTTAGTGTTCAGAAGGTAAACACAATTTTTGCAACTGGACCCCTTTTCTTGGGATGAGTGTCTCATCCAGCTGACCTCACCAGAGGAATACTCCACTTTCATTTAACATGACATTTCCTCTGTGTACAACTTATTAGTGTGAAGTTGCAGCCTACAGCAAAAATATAAGCTCAGACTCTACTAAGCACTCTCTTCCAGCTAAGTAGGAGAAGTAGTTTACAGTCTTTTAGCTCTAAGTAGATCTGGTTTTGACTAAAGAATCAGAGTAGAGTATCAAATCTAATTGTAGTAGACTGGGTGACATTACTTCAATCCTTGTTTCTCAGTACATTTCAGTAATGTACTAAGCATTTGCACAATCTCACCAAAATTAAAACGAATCAGTAGTGGAAGGAGGAATTGAACCCATGGCTTCTAGAAAAAACAAGACAGAGTTTTTAATTGGGATTTCAATTTTGCCTAAAGTTTCTGCCTAGATGCTTCGCAGACATTGGTATAACTAAAACAGATGGCACAATATATAATCAAATAACTTCAGAAAAAACAAGTTGTTTATATTTTAAATGGTTAAGGACAAAACATTGCATTCAAAAACACTAGTTTCAGGGAACTGTAAAATCAACCATGTGAAAAGAACTGCAGAAAAAATAGCTAATAAAGTTGCTGTGATATATTAATTTATAAGGGGGGATATTTTTATCGTTTTCTGAGAGGCTAATGATAAATTGTATAGAAAGATAGTGAAAGAATTGTTGCGTTTGCAAAAACTACAGCAAAGAGGAACAGAATGCCAGAAACACAAGAATTTTCCTTATTTGTGAAGGTTAGAAAAATTATTATAGAGCCAGCTACATTGCTGCTTATGCCCTCCAATCAAATTAAATGAGGTGGAGATGTAAAGGGAGCTGACCTCTCATGGCTGGCCATTTTAACACTCACGTGCTATAACCAGCTGGTGCTGCATGAAATAAAACCCGTAGACCTACTGGATACAGGTGCCATGCTGCTGAGCCGCAGTGTTACCCCAGGATATATGGGATTCATTGTGCAGGCACAGAACCTTTCTGCCAAGACTTACAACAGGATGGCAATGGCAGCTGGGAGCTTGAGCTGATGACATTGGGTCCCGCCAGTTTCTTCCTGAAATGCGGTCAAATTATTCCATGTTATTTTTCTACCAGTTCACCAAGTCACTGGTTTCAAACAGATCTTTGCTGTGTCTTTCCATGCTACACATGGAAAGCACATCCCTCAGCAAGAGGGATTCCAGCATGGGGATGATCCTTGCCTGGTCCATGGTGAGCCCTTATGCAGAAATGTCACCCTGCTCCACTCCCTCATACAATTTGAAGGATGCCCTGCTTCTAAACAGTCTATTCTTCAGTGTCTTTGTAAGACATCTTTTGAGATCTTTATATTCTCGTCCTTCCCCCATGACCCTCTCATCTGTTCATAATATAGTACCATGAGAAAAAAATCCCTCCCAACTCTTGCTTCTCCTTCTCAGATTTGAAAAAGAAGCCTTCTCAATTCACTTGTGTGATCTTTCAGTAGACGATGAAGCAATTTTCTATGGCTTGCAGTCATCTTTTCAGCTCACAATCTGTTTCCACAACACATGGTACACTTCAAAATTCACCATGTTACATATTTTCATCTTTATTTTTACACTGTTGTTGCCAAATTTCCAGATTTTACAGAATCTAAATGTTGCTCTACTCTTAGCTCCATGAGCTGTTAACTCACACAAGCACTTCTTTATCACAGAAATTATGGCTTCTAAATCATGTATTTTTCACTTGTTTCAAGTCCGTATTTGCAGTTTGCACATCTAGTTTTATCACTTCAAACCCCTCCTCACTGACCTTCGAAAACCACCAGGAGCAGCCAGCCCTCCAGCCTTCTCTAGCTTCTTCTTTATATCCCTGTCTTTTCAGCAGATAGGTAACATCACCTCAAAAATCCAGGTAATGCATTCTGTATGGTATATCCTTTGTCTGCTCTATTTCCATTCTGTTACAGGCAAACTGGTTATTTGCTACCCAGTTCCACATCTAATTCAAAAAGCAAAGATGAGAGGATAATTTTCTCTTTTTGCCTTCCTCTAGTAACCAAGCCTGAGTATTTGCTGCTAATGTAAAGATGATACTCTTGCTATTAATTTACATTTTAGCAAGACCATAACTTCATTATATGTTTGCAAGCACAGGCTCTGTGCTATTCAAAATCAATACTTCACAGATCTGATGAAATAAGCTTCTATTAGTCTTTTATACTCCAATCACTTCGCTATTATTTGCTTTAGTACGAATTAAATTAAACCACACCCATCCACAAGACCTTTCTCACCTGCTTCTTTGATCTGTATTGATAATACTATTGAAACTGCCTCGTCTGATATTCGAAAGAAATGAATAGCCCTGAAGTCCTCACTTTCTCTAGTATCACCTTTCATTGGAAATGATGCGTCTACCTTTGAACATTTTTGAGGGAGCATTTTCCAAAGGATAATACAAGGAGGTCAGACACCACAGCGTGTGCTCTGAGCCTTCAGCACTGCTGCAGGGATGTGATCCAATCTGGAAGAGATGTCAGTTCTTATTTTCATTATGGCCCTCTACTTCCAACTACCTGAAGTTATCTAAATAACCCAAGTTCACATTCTTAAGAAATTTGTTATTACCATCAACTATGGTGCAGCTAGCAGAAGTGGGCAGTAGAGTGACCCATCTTTTTCATTAAGACTTTTTATCCCCATTTTAAATGCAATTTCCACTAAACATATTTCCTTCATAACTTCATGTACTTTATGTGAACCGTTGCTTCTACTGGAATCCTTAAATTCTGAAAGATTTGCCTTCCCTTGTAGCTGGTCCATATCCAATTGAGACAAAAGACATCACAGAAAAGAAGGATGACTGGAGAAGGAACAGTCCAAGGTAAATTTCTCCCTATGGTTTGTTTAGTAACAGTTTGTCTTAAATGGTTTTCTTCAAGCACAGAATGGACCCACTCCCTCAAAGAAGATATCCTTCCATTTCAGTGGCACCACAGAGTTCGTATTTTTGAACTTAAATCTGTGGTTCCTAGAAGCTTGGATCACCACATGAAGTTTGACAGGTTTTAGGAAATTTTAGTTACAGTAGACAGAAGAATTGAAACTGTTTCATCTCAGATGAAAAACAAGGAAGTTTAAATCATAGGCTTTGAAAGTACCACATGGGGAAATCTCCAGATATACTCGATTTGACATCTCAATAAAAGAGAACAAGGCATTCCAATGTAAAATGAAGCACATGAAAGAAGGTCAGCACTGCTACCTTTCAATTAAACTTGTGCTTCAGAAAGGTTGAGGTGAAGGACCTCAAGGCCTCCCATATCAACTTTTGATGCTGAACTGAGTGTCCATATCAAAGTTTGATCTTAGAAAAGAAATAACCGGACATTCTCTTGTAACACATGACTGATACCACAGATTAAAAAAATAATAAAGGGTCTGACTCACTGTTGTTTTTTCACCTTTTTGGCTGTATTCTGAGCTAGTGCAAATCAGCTGAGCCTGTTGATGTCGGTGCAGTTATGTCGTTCTTGATTTGCTGAAAGGTCATTACTAAGCAATGATCTACATTTGTGAAAAGTGGTTTAAAGAAAAATTAATAGAAATTAAAGCAAATAAAAGTAAAGTACCACTCTTTCCCCCAAAAGCAGAGGGAAATATTTCTTTTTCTGGCCTGAGGGAAAAGGCTTTTTGTCCTTACTGATGGGTGGAGCAATGATTGCCTTTTCTGTTACAGTCTAAATTAGCAATCAGTCAAACACTCATTTAGAGAGACTTTCCATGGCTATTTTGATTCACAAGAAGATTCATCATGGGAGGATTTGAGGGCTGTAATAGCTTTTTTAGCTGTGCTCAGTGCAGCAAATTCTCTGTAGCAGAAGGTGCTGAACCACCAGTGGTTTCCTTCATTTTCTATGAATATCACAGCTTTACCCATCCCTGTCTTTGAACACAGTACACACAAATTGGTTCAAAATCCGGCTTATATTTTATCGTATACCAGGAATCTGCACATAAAATTCCAGAGTCTATTTTGTAATTAACTCCTTGCAAAAATAAACTGGGAAAAGGCATACGTACATAGATATTGTATATAAATAGATTTTTTCAAAATTTGCTTACATATATTTGATCTCTGACTTTCAGAGCATGCCAGTTGGATTTCATTTGCACATACACACACATGAGCACTCACACATGCACATCTGACAGATTCAAACATAAATCCCACAAACTTTATTAATATAATTTATAAATGTTTTACTGTAAAAATAAGATACTGAAAATCAGAAGAGAGAATGACTGTTTTGGTAACAAAAAGCTACACAACAACCAGCTAATGATTTGGCAAACTGTAGTCAAAAATAAATAAATATTTTTGACATCTTATGAGAATGTGTAAGAGAAATAAAATAATAAATTACAGATGGATGGTATTTCTCTACTTGAGGGGAACAAATGTCTACAGAAAGGAGGATTATAGAGCACTATTATAGTGAAGGTCACTGTTTTAGTAAAAGAAGATTATTCCATTGGTAGGTGGTGTTGTTTACTGGGGGTTTCTATTGAATAATATTCTAATGAAAAATTGTAGATTCAAAACTAAGTTTATTTAAATAATATTATACACTATTAGGCATATAATATTTGATATAATTATTCAATATAATATGTATTGAATACAGTATAGTCGAAAGTTTCTTTAGATAATATTTATTTTCTTATGGGAAACCAAAAATGTCAGGCTAAAAATTACATTTCAGAGAAAAAATGGGTATGTATTTGAATTTATAGGAGTTCTAAAAGCAAAAGGTTGGTTCTGGCGTTTCAACAAGAAAGGTCTTTATTTTCTGCTGACAAAAACTCCCTGTTTTCAGCTCAGTTTTTCATGGGAAAAGTCCAGTCTAGGAGAAGACACCTCTGAGACTGGCGTTGCATATTGTAGTTCACCACAGATAATCATGAGCATTTGTTGTAATCAGAGGTATCACCATCGTGACATGACACATCATGACCTGCAATGTAACACTTTATAACACGATGTAGGGGAACTAGATTTGATAGACATTTTTCATCTGTTAATGACAAATTAGGGGCACTTTTGAGTTATTAATCGACAATTCCTGCATATGTTGAAGTCAAATCAACTATGAGGCCATGCAAGTTTCAAACATACAAGAAGTGAGCTTTTTGATTTTTTTCTGTAACTAATGTCAGAGAAATAAAGTAATAAAACTCTACTGGAACCATGAAACAGTTGAATTTCATGAGTCTTCGCAATGCTTGCAAAGCAGTAAGTGCACCAGATTCAGAGCAGCCAATGATTTACCAGACTTCATCAAGGCAAGTTAAAAAAAAAAAAAAAAGTTTCACTGTTGGTTGTTTGATCTGCCAGCTTGCATGTAACGAAATTATGTATAGATGCTCCAATGAAAATATATGTCTTTCAATGAAGTTGTACAGGTTGCTATTCACTGTATTTATTCACGCTGATATATACAGAAAATATAATGGATTTTAGGAGAGACAAATGCTTGTTTAATAAAACCAACTGATTGCAACGAGAGTCAATATATTTTTATATTGATGAGTCCATTAACACTGGAACATTCTATTTAAAACCCAATAAACGTACCTTCATACTGGGATTAAAAATCAGCTTTGTTAGAGCAGCTCAGCAGTAGGAATCAATACAGCCTCTGGTTCGGTAAATCTTCCACGACAGTCAGACATTTCCTCCTCTCATGAATGTCTGAATTGTGTAGTCATCCACACCAGCTCAGCTAACGGGCTTTCTAAGTGCTCCAATCCATTACCTTCTGTAAGGATGGGATTAATCTCAACCTAGTCAAAAAATTCATCTGATGAAAAAAATATATCCAGGCTAATGAAATCTAGGTTAACTCTGTTAACAACGAAGAAGGACACAGATCTCCCAAGGGTACATCATTCCTCCAACTTTGGACACATCTTACCAGAATGTAAATTGCCATCTTGGGGCTTCCACCTTTCTCCATTATTACGCACCTGGCCTAGATGTCTAGCATCTGCCTTTTGGGTGGCACTGGGCATAGTCTTTCCTGTTCTGTGTGATGGTTACAGTATTTTGGAGATGAGTTTTGGGGACATAAGTTGAAACAGAAGTTTTGTTCAAACCGGATATAAGGCAAACTTTTTGCCTACAAGAAAAGCCAAGTGGAATATATTGCCAAAAGATGTTATGTAGTTATTAGATTTTTTTCAAGGTCTGGCTGTAAAAAAACCCAGAGTAACCTTGTCTAACCTCATGGTTGACCCTGTTGTGAGCACGAGGTTGGACTTCAGAACTCCTGAGGTTCCTTCCAACAGGAATTATCCTTTGATTCCATGGTATTTATCCAGTATTATCTTTATGCTGAACTGACTCCCCTAATGGCATTTTAGGGGGTTCAGAGTGAACATGAAGTTCTGTCAACTCAGTTGAAATTTTGTCTGGAAGTGTCAAGGATTTCATATGAGTGCCTATTGAGCACTTGTTGAGGAGGGACATGACCTTTTTGAGACTTTGGGCTTATTAACAAAACAATGATGAAACACAAAAACTGGATTTAACTTGCTGTCTTGCTCAGTTCCTCTTTAAGAAGTATCTTCATCTTCAGAAGCCTACAAATGTTCTATGGTGAGCCATGCAAGAAAATATAGTATTAAAATACAGAAAATACAGAAATCAAATTATAATTTCTCCAAATATCTGTCAGATTTTCGAAAATTCTTTACTCATCTTATCTGCTGGATTCTGACCGCTAACAGCTAAGAGAGAGGAGAAGACTCATCAAATACCTCTTCTTCCTCAGTCCAGTGGTCAGAGGCAACTGCAGTCCCTACATTCCTTAATGCACATGAGGTCTTGGCAACCTGGGAGGCAGAGGGCAGCATGTGGGACACAGATACAACGGAAAGATAACACAGTGGGTGTCTGTATGTGGGAACAATGCTGTACTCTCTCCAGTGGTTTCAGTGTCAGTGCCACCAGCACTGGTGGCTCCAGGGCCGGGTACCAAGCACTACATCGGCTCACAGCTGTCTGGGAAGTGGGACATCCAAGCCACTCGCAACTTGGAGCACAGTCAGCAAATCTGCACACTTTAAAAAGGCAGAATGTAAATTAAGATAGGATCTAAGAGGCAAAATCACTTCAGTAAGATTAAAAAATGATTAGGCATTTATATGAATAAGAATATGCCTTATAATTATTCTAACTAGGCTAAAAATTATAGGGCAAACAGCCTTTATTTCAGACATAAGATGATCACCAGCTGGGGACAGACAGAGATTTCATCTCATGGTTTGATATTATACAATCAGGTGCATTATGTGGGTATTTTACCTTCCTGTGAAACATCTGGCATGAGCCACTGTCAGAGACAGGATGCCAGACTGGATGGACCATTTATCTGCTCTGGTACATAATTCTTACGCTACTTCAGTTTACAGACTTGACTGACTGCTTGAGAATATCTATGAAATTGTAGAGAAGGGAAGAGAGATGTTATTTCTAATTGAAGAACTTGCTATCACTCGCCACCTGTTGTTTGTACATAAGATGATAGGGTTCCAATCACAAGATTAATGCCCAATTTAGACTGGGAAAATATCAGCAAATCTGTCTGATTCTCTTATTTTAAACCCTTTCATGATCTTCAGAAATATTTTACAGTGCCAAGAACAATTTCAAAAATAAACCATAAGGCTTAAAAAAAACCTTCAAAAAGCTGCATCTGTCATTTGCATATACAAAACTTTCCTTAAAGATTCATGAATAACTTTGGTTATGTAATTGCTGTAAAATTCATGGGAGTTCTGATTAAATTGATTTTTTATTTTTATTTTATATGACAGAAACATTTGTAATTGATGTGCTGAATAAAAGTGCAGAGGTAAAAATCTGGGCCCCCCTCTAACTTTCTCCAACATAATATTTTTCTATATGCTAATTGTTGCCTTCCTTTTCTACTTTTTTCCTTTACTGCTTCCACTCAGAATACCCACCAGAAAATGTTTTCTTTTTTTTTTAGAAAACAGCAACTTAAAAACTTATTAAAGTTGAAGAAATTCCATAGCTATTACCTCCCCTCCCATAAAGATGGATATTGTTTAAGGCAAATTTTTCCATCAAAAAACCACATTTCCTATGAAATTTCAACTGCCTTCATGAATAATTACTCAGCTAGTGTTTGACATCCATTGTAATGCACTTTGTAGGTCAGGAATAGAGGTCCTCATTAAGCCCTCTAAGTTTACTAACAGTAACAACATGCTTCAGATTCTTGATGGGTTCCAGGTTTTGCAGAGAGATCACATTTCTGTGAAACCACTTTTTCTCTCTAAACAGCTTCCTGAATGCTATTACAGATAAACAGAGAGAACCTTAATTAAGCATTCCTATACCTAACTTCACCCATTTAAGTTAGGTAAAGTCATCTCTTCTTCTTCATAATCACTGGGATGAGATTGACAATTTGATAGCAGAAATCATTCCGTCTTTGCAGGAACATCTGAAATAGTGGGATACATCCAAAAAGGAGATGTTTCTCTACCCTTCCCCAATAAAGAAGCCTAAAAAAACAGTTTAGCCTGAATACCTTGTGCTTGATTCAACTGACCACACACAGGCTTCTAAGGAACATATAGGTGTAAGGACTGACCTACAGACCAATGATCCATCTAGCCAGTTACTTTGTCTTCAGCAGAAGCAAGAGGAGAGATGGTTTGGGGACAACCTGTGGTGCCCCTAGATATTCGAAGTTTCCACACCAGGCTCACAAATACGACCATACCTATGGGACAACTTCCCTTCTGGACAGGCAAATGGAGATCAGCCAGAATAACTTCTGCATCTGAAATAACTCCAAATAATTGCACATAGTAAACTAAGTCAAGACCCTATTTTTTAGATAGTTAACATTATAAAAGACGAATACCAATCTGTAATAGTAAAACTTTATTAGCTGCCTGTTTTTTTGCTGTAGTCATGGCTGCTTATTCCTATCAGTGTCTCCAGTTATATGCCTGAACCTTTCATCCAAAGACTTTGCAACTATGCCTGAAGATGAAGGCACATGTCATAAGGACTATAACTTTTAGGGAAAATTACACATGCTTTTTGTAATCACCGCTTTTATCTTGCAAGATTGCTGTTTAACTTTGTCAAGAGCATCACTGCTTTCCCCATCTCCATTTAAAAAGTAGCATATAGAACTTCTCTGATGCCCACAGCTTCTTAATTTTCCTGGTTTTACCCAGCTCATCTTAAGATGAGAACAAGGATGATGGGTTTGCAAAGCCGTTCCCACCACAAAATAGGATGCTTAGGGGTTTTTTTCCAAAATTACTTTAGTATTCTATAAACACAGAATAGGCAGAGAAAGTTACTCTTCTAAAAAAGAGACAGAGTTTTTGGAAAGCCTAGACTGATTTGTCAGAATCCTTTGGGATGCTGATTAAATAGTCTTATCTAGAACTAACTTTTTTCTCCTTGAAAGAATGAAGAAAAAATCCATCACGCTACAGTAATATAAATATTATATATATATAGTTAACCAAACGCTCTTAGGTCTTGCATCATACAAGCATCCCTAAACACAAAAGTATGTAATCATGTACCTAGGATTTTAGTTTCAAGTCAATAGGGCTTAAGTAGATGTCAAGACTAATCAAGTGTTTAAGTGACATCTTACATGGGTGAAACCCAGAAACACTGTTACTTGCTTTCCTGAATTTGGGCTTAGAAAATGAGCAGAAAAACAGAGGTAAACTTAGTACTGCAATTCTAACTTACATAGCATCCATTTTAGACCTTGCAAAAGAAAAGACTGCATATTTGAAGGCAGTTTTCTAACCTTTTAAGTTTGGAGTGATCAGGAGCACAGGATAAACAATTCTCATGTACAGTTCCTACCCCAGAGACCAGTACTTATTATTGGCCTTACATGGGATTGCCTCAGCCCAAAAAGCACACGTAACCCACTTGACCCACGTGTAGGACACTAAGAAAGGCGTTCAAGATGGCAGTGTAGCACCATCTTGCACAGTTTATAGACTCTTAGGTTTATCCACAGCTGATGACACACAGAGGCTCTCCTTAAACCGTGCTGCACTGATGATAGAAGAAAGGATTAGGGACATTCCAACCCAGTAAATACCACCTTTATCCAGTGAATAGCATAATCACATATGCTTTGTAATTCGGAAGAAACCCTGAAAGCACATGTTTAAGCTATTGATATATTTGTTGGATAGAATTTTATATATATCATACATATAATGCCCAGAATAATTACTTTTTTTTCCTCGTCTTCTTTGCATAGAAGCAACACTGAATTTGGAAATCATTTTAATATTTGTTGATGTCTAACAGTATGTTGTATACTTAACGGCCATCCTATTCTAGGAGAAAGACAGCATCATATTTAATTGACTATCTTCTTATGAATTTTGAAAAGATACCATTTGTCCAGGTATAAAAAAGACCATATTTTTTACTATTATGTAATTTTATTAATTTAAAATTATTTTAACCCATTTTCCTCTCTTTTAATGATGGTTTAAACCTTAGCAGAGTATCTTTTTTTCTCCAAATGAACCAAACAAAATGGAGAAAGGTTCATCTCAGCCTTACTATTTTCTGTATTCAGCACATAAAATCATAGAATCACAGAAAAGTTTGGGCTGGAAGGGACCTCCAAAGGTCATCTAGTCCATCTCCCCTGCAATGAGCAGAGACATCTTCAAATAGAACAGGTTGCTCAGAGCCCTGTTAAGCCTGGCCTTGAATGTCTCCACACACCTTGAACAAAAGAATTTTGATATTTGACTCTGAAGGAGAAGACTGCTCTTCCCAAATATTTACCAGTTTAAGAAACAGCTACTGAGGGAAAATAAACACCCTGAAGACTGGATCAAGAAAATGATGAACCACAAGTATGTTTCCAAGAATTTTTCAAAATAATTCTCATAACATGGTTCAAATAAATAAAAAGATAGATAGATAGATAGATAGATAGATAGATAGATAGATGTTTATTATAATACTCTGTCTTCATATATTAACATGTTCAGACAGCCAATTTTGGGAATAAAGTACTTTTTTTCCTGGTTTACAAACCCCCAAATGTTGATCTTTTTTAAGTTTAATGAAAATTGGTTTCTAGTTCATAAAATGAGCGTTTAAAATAGATTTTCTAAAGATTGGGTGTGAATTATTTCATTGCTACATTTTCTCTTCTTCAGCCTTTTTGCTGAGCAGATAAAAAAATCTGCTAGTGCATTCTTCAAGTAAAGCTCTCTAAATCAACCTTTAGGGAAAATGAATAAAACACTGAGTAGAAGGTCTTCAGTTTTGGGGAGCGATGAGAAATACTTCAGGTCTCATGGTTGAAAAATAATTGTGAATATGCTTAGTAAATAATTCAGGAACACTATTTTTTAAATATCATATTCTTTCATTAGATTTATAAACAAGTTAAAAAAAGGTTGCTGTTTTTTCGGATACTGTTGAAAGAACACACAAGATAACGTTAAAACCCTCATGTTTAGTACTCAGAAGAGGAAAAAAATATTACTAACCTGTAAAATGTTGTAAAAATGCTTAAAGAAACATACTCTGAAGTGGCATGAAGTATTGAAAGCAACCGAACTGCTGATTTTATTTAACTGAGCATAGGACTGAAGACTAATGTGTTACCCCAAATCCAGCAAAATCCTGCTAAATACTTCTTGTTTGGAGCCTTAGTAATCCAAAAGCCTGTGTAAGCCCTCAATATCAGGCAGAGTTTTACGTTATCTAGCATACATTCCTTTAGCAGAGCTATAAAAATACATGGATTCAGATATATTCAAATTATAACCTCTATTCATGCATGGTCATGTATAAATTCATTCATGTATGCATTCAAAAAATAAAAAATATTAACTTTGTTGACATCCATGCATTACTTAAATGTTAGAAAACTTTTTTCTAGCATCTTTTTCCTGACTTTCATTTATGTTATTTGCAGAGATCGCTTCTTACCACACGATCAGCTGTAATACTGTTGAATGCCGTCAGATAATGCATAAACAAAACACTACAATATTCTTTAAAATCATTTAAATTCCAATGTATTTACTGTTTAGCTAGAGAGTCCATCAAAAACCCATTTATAACCCTTTTCATTCCTGAGAAAGCTGAATATGTTCTGATTTCAGTAAGTGCTTTATACATTCCAGAGTTGAAAGCTCTGTACATTTAGCATCAGCAACTTTATCCAAGTGCTTAACTAAAGGCTTCAGATTTTGCCTTTTACATAATGATCAGAAGGTGCCCTGCTTTCTGCTGAGATCCTGGAACTGCATCCTGCGCAAACAAGGTAGCCCAAAGGGCAATCATTGTTGCATTTGGGGAATTATAAAAGAGCCTAGACATTTTGTTCGTTATTCTATTTGCTCACAGAATCACAGAATGGTTGAGGTTGAGAAGGCATCTCTGGAGGTCATCTGGTCCACACGGCTTTCCTCAAGCCTGTCCCTGCTGACAGCCCAGCACCTGCCTACCTGAAAGTCCAGCCACTCCTATCTTGAAGAAAAAGCTCAGGACTCAAAGATCACTGTCACCAAAGCCCCCTACCATCCTGACAGACTGACGGATGGCCTGGGCTTATCTTTTCCATGCGGTGACAACCCCAGATGGCAGGATTAGCACCCAGGAGATTCCACATATGATGCTGCAAAAGTAATTAGGTCAAGTTTTCCTTCAATATTGGCCAAATAACTTAGCTGCCTTCAAAATACACTTCTCACAGTGCAATGCCATTCCTCGAGAGGGCTGCACTCCTCAACTCAAACAGGGCAGAAAACAGCTGAAACTGTCACCTAGTTTAAAGGCACCTAATGAACAGCTATCAAATGTCAGTGACTTTCTGCCGTTACCAAATTTGATTCAAACAAATGAACTAATGCAGAAAGGATCTGTTTCTCATTGCCAGACATTTAGGCTTAAGCAATCACTCTTTCAAGGTTCTCTGGAACAACAATCTTAATTCTGATCTCTAGCAAATACAAATGAGCAGCAGCTCCACTGAAGCCCACAGACACGCTGTTGCAGAACCAGAATGGAAATGAGAGCGAGCTGGCACACACTGTCACTATTTGCCAGCCTGAACAGCTATCAACCAGACAATACAAATGCACGAAGACTCGACAGCTTGTATGCTTCTAGTGGTTTAACTTGCAGCTTTTAAACATCCTTTGCAATGCTATGTGTCCTTAGAGGCAGCTGATGTGCCAGAAGAATTTGTGTCAGCTCAGGCAATGGCACAGTCGTTACAAAAATGGGGAGAAAATCGTTTACTGCCAGGTGTAGCTGCTCAAACACGTGCTCTCTGCTGTGTTTGACTTACAAGATTATTAACTAATAAATGTGGTTCATTTTCTTATCTGAAAAGCCAAAGACTAGCTGCAGCATAGGTGAGTGTTATATGCATTTTAAAAGCTCCCACATCTTTCAGCCCTCTGAAGAAGCAACTCACTCGTTTCATTGTTTCTCCCATTAGGGACTGATGATAGCAAACAGTGTGCTAGCTCTTGCAACACAACAGCATGGAACCCTCCACACAGTTTAAATTGCATTGGATAAGCTCTTTCCACGTGTAAAATATTTAAGTGTTTCTGCCTCAAAAAGCAGGCAGGCAAATATGGCAATTTCTTACTGAACAGTTCTACTTACTGAATATAGTTAGAGTCATCTGCTTACTCCAGTAACTAAAATTTTTTTTATTGCCTTTTGTTCCTGTTATCCTGCTGCTCCAATGCAGTTAAGAGAGACGACTCTGAATCCTGCTCCATTTTGTGCAACATAAACAGAATTTATGCTGCAATTACGAAGTCAGATTCTGCCTGCAGTTATACCTTGTAACTCCCATAAAGAAAACAAGTTGAGTACAGCTGAACCCACAATGTGGCCTCTGGAATCTTTATTGCCAACAGTGACACAATACCCAAGGAGAACCCAGCTTGACTTCCAGGCACAAGGTTGAGTTTACCTTGGTAGCTCTGCTAGGGCGTAGTGGTGGATGCTTTATAATAAGAAACAAGGGCAGGTGTGTCAGCAAGGAAAGCATCACATACAGCTCTGTAGAGCAGGAATTTACTACAGCAGAGAAGAAAAAGTCAAACTTGCTAAAGACTGTTTTCCAATAAGTACATACATGTTTCCGCAGATAAATGGGAACCTTGCAGCCACTTCTATTCTCTACTTTGAAAATATAACGTATATTTCCAACTATTTTGGCTTATATCTGACTGTGAGAAAGGTATAACTTACGGCTTGTCAACACAGGGAAATTGTCCAGAATATCTGCTGCAGAATAAACTGTCCTAAAATATCCTTGTGAACTTGAAGATGTTATTTGTTCTCTGACCACCACTAGATCAAGATCATGAACTACATTCAGTTTCTTCTCTGTCTGCTCCAGCAAGTCACTTAAAAAATAATTGCAACAATCCTAAAAGGGAGTAAAACTCCAATTTTTATTAGAGATTCCTATATGTCCTTACATCAGGTATCTAAGTTAGACGGCTGGTAATAGTAGGCTTCCCGGATAGTTCTCTTGGAGAGAAAGTATCCCTCTGTCAGCCTCCTCCTGATACAAAACACCCTCTGGAAAAACCTCTCTTTCTGTTAGCTGCAGAGAGCACTTGTAGCTTAAGTGCCTCCATAAGGCCTAAAGTTAGATGTGATGAAGTGGGGTTGGAGCATTCCTACGAGCAGCTGTTCCAAAAGGGTTTGTTTCACAGGATCTGGCATTCCTCACAGACACAGCAATTGTCCACAGGTGTGGTTTCAGACCTGCCCACAGTTTTACACTGGTCGATGTGCATAACATGCTCCCTCTTCTCCCTGAAAGCCAACACTGATGATAATGAGACCCTGCAACTCATGGCTCAGGAGCTGAACTGGGTGAACAGTAACCCTATGGAAGAAAAAAAAAAAAAATCATTTGGGTCAGATGTCTCTACAGACTCATCACCCTGTCAAAGCAGAACTGGAGCTGGCACAAAGGAGAAGGCAGAAAGTATCACACTGTCATATGTGAATGGCAAGACTATCTTTCTCGGTGCCAGCCAGACCTGGATCAGCTCCAGGCGACAATGGAACTGCCTCCAGAAGTTCTAGAAGAGAGCCAGGCCAAAAAACCAAGATTTTGAGAATGCTCAATATATCGTTTTGAATTCTTACTAGCTCCTTTTTTGCACATAAAGTCTTTCACTTCAATAATCTTTTTTTGCTGGTGCAAAGAGCTTTGGGAACAAAGTGTTGTGCGGAAGGGTGGAACGGAACTTTAAAAGCCTAAGGTCACTCCTATCTAGAAAGATCTAGCATGGTTGCCCATCTGAGGAGGAGTAAAAAACAACAGAAGACATAGGTTCAAAAGTACTAGAACTGATGAGCAAACTGCCTCGTGTCTCTCATGCATGTGGGCTTTTTTACAGATGACTGCAAGGTGGCTGCCTTGGCTGCAGCATATAACTGTAGAGTCATGCAACCCACACTGCATTTCCCCCCACACCATCACCTTCCCCCGCACCATGCTACACAGGGTGGATTCCCTTCATGCTCCACAAACCAGTACAGATGGATTGCAGTGACTCTGTATACCAAAAAATGACCTCACCTAGGCTAGACATTAGGAAAAGGTTCTTCCCCCAGAGGGTGCTGGGCACTGGAACAGGCTCCCCAGGGAGGTGTCACAGCCCCAAGCCTGACAGTGTTCAAGAAGAGACTGGAGAACACCCTCAGACACACGGTGTGAACTGTGGGGTTGTCCTGTGCAGGGACAGGAGTTGGACTCGATGATCCTTGTGGGTCCCTTCCAACTCAGGACATTCTGTGATTCTATGACCTAACGAAAAATAAAACTGATTAACTTCGTGAGCTTCCTCACTTAAGTCTACAGCTCTGAAAGGTTCCCACATGTTCACTTATATGGTGCTTGAGCAGTCGTATGCATGTGCAAATCACTGCAGAAGCAAATAGAGGAGTGGGATCAAAATTCCTGCTAAAGGGGTCCATGCGTATCCAGCAAAATTGTCTGGTCTGAAAATCAGCACTTCTGTGAACCACCAGCCAGTCTGAGCCAGCGGTTCATCCCAGTCTGCATCTCTGTTTGCAGAAGGTGACGCTGGTGAAGTCCAAGTTCCCCCATACAACTCCTTCAAAGACAGCTGTTGGGCTGGCTCCATTGGTCTTTTTGTCCATCTTTCTGAAGAAGTTCGAGGACTTTTTAAAACATAATGAAAACAAATAAATAAATAAGTGATAATTAAATGTGTAGTTCACATATTAATTATTAATAAAGGTTTTTAATTAAGAGGGGAAATCCATTTCATTAGGCAAATCCCTTTTTTTTTTTTTTTTAATTGTCACTTCTTCTTGAGGCCCTCTGAAGTGAATCAGTAGTACATCTCTTTCTGGACTAACCCGATGTTGGCTAAATATCTCACAGCTCAGGATGAAGGTTTGGAAAGGAACTCCTGACTTTGAAAGAATCAGGTTATTTTTTAGGAATACAGAAATCTCTGTTGAAAAGCTTGTCCAAATTAATTTGTGCCACCTCTCAGAGCCTAACAGAGTGAACCATTATAATCTCTCTCCAAACAGACTTTGGTGAAGTCTTTCTTATATTTCGATCTTTAGCTGTAAGTATGTTTCAAAACTCTCCATAATTTTTCAGTTATTCTTCTCTTGTTCTCTTTCCTCCCATTCTTCTCCTACATCTTTAATTTTATTTTTTTCCCCAGTCTTTGTCAGTTGTCCAGTTTCAAAGGCCTCTTTTTCTATTCAGACTACAGGCATGTCCCTATTTCCCTTTGATTCCACATGACAAACCCAGGATCTCTGCATCCCTACAGCACACAACATAAAGTGCCTCCAGCCCTCTCATCTCAGCACTGTCCAGCCTACGTGTCCTCTGGTCAAGGCCTCCTTCATTCCTCTTTGAGTCTTCCACCTTCCTAAGGCTCCTTTAGTTTTCTCCTTTCCTCTTTTTCTCACTTATTTCTACAGCATTGCAGTTACTGTGGAATTCATGCTGTTGACACAGTCCATCACAAGAGCAAGAGGTTTGTCAACACAGTCCGACATCCACACTTCAACATTATTCCTCATTTCCCCTCTCCCTGCACAAAGGTATGCTCAGTGCCATCTGTTAGTCCTCTGCATTTTTAATATCTCTGTCCCATCCTCAGGTTTTTATCTTATGAGCTCACCAGTGCACTGGGCATGCCACAAGGTGCCACTTAAAAAACACAAGTATGATGTTTGTTCTTTGGGGGAAACTCTCTCTGTGTAACAGATCTGGTGTCAGTGCTGCAACACAAGCTGTGCTGACAGTTTCATACCCAGGAATTAACACTCAGGTCTGCCAAGGAAAAGCAGCTGTGTAATTGGTGAGGTCCCGTGGTTTGATGGTTCGGCAGTGTCGAGGCACTTGGGAGACCTATTGTATTTATCACTGCTCCCCGCAGATAGCACAGAAACATCACGCTAAATTGACAGAACATGACAGTGAACATGAAACCAGTGCCAGAATGCCCAGAAGTTACTGAACTCTTCACGCTACTTCATAATGGTGGGGAAGAAAAAGATATTTTTTTTATTTTCCTTTAGTTTTCTTCTGTTAAAGTGATATGCCCTCATCAGTAAGTCAAGCTGAAATTGTTTAGGTTAGTCTCTGTGCGTGCAAAAGAAGGACACTCAAATTTTCGCAGAACCCAATCCGAAACCATTTATGTAACTCTTCCACTTTTTTGTTACATGTATGGGCCCATTGGTGTTGCATTAAAATAATGAGCAGAAATACCTGACAATAAAGGGGACAAGAAATAACTTCTTTTCCCTTCTAGAAACAAACCATGGAGATCTGATCCAAAATAGGCAGTGATCTGCAGTGACAAAAAGGACTCAATAACAAAAGAGTCAGTTTTTAGATACCTAACTAGACATTGCCTCAAGGGGTCTGCTTGTCAGAAAAGGTCATCAGTCAGTCAGTAGGAGACCAACTTCTGTAAGGTGTCTTCACTTAGCCAACAACTGAGGCAGCTAGAATCACCAGGCTCTAGTGAAAATCACCTCTGTGTTCTCCTGTTCCTCTAGTAAGACAAAAATGTTTTTTTCTAAGAAATAAAACTCATATCCATTATTTTTTTTCTGTAGGGGAAGCAATTTGCCCCTGTATTTCTAAACACATTTTAAACTGGCTTCCACACACTTTTTTATCATGCTGAATGGAGGCAGACTATTTCTGAAATAGCTTTTTGCACGAGTACTCTGATTGTATTTTTTTTTCTTTAATCATTTTGTTGCTATGCTATTGATTTTTGCATTAAAACAGAGACACAATTCCCAACAACATACATGTTTAAAAGTATAGAAATCTTTCCTCTTTTGTAATTAGTCCCCCCTTTTCTGACTCCATTTAATGAAATCTCAAGGGCCAGTTGCTGCAGTTCTTATTCAGGCAAAATTCTCATTAATCCATATATGTTACCATAATAATCTGTTATGAAAATAGCAGTCATATCAGGTTATAGTTTTCTAACATCATTATGTGGAAGAGGAAGGAGAAGGGGATGGATTATACGGAAAATAAGCTTTTATCGTAAACCAAAACCATCCGTAATAATTAGCTATATCTGGGAAACATTCATGATTACCAAAAGTAAATTGATTAATTTTAATTAAAGTCTCTGTTCTACCACAGCGTCGTTCAGATTGCAGAAGGGACATTTTCCCTATTTATTTTCTTCCATGGGACTGTCTCTTTCCTCCTCCCTCACATTCCCAAAAATTCCAATTGTTTTACTTGTCAGCTTGATCAAAGGATGGCCTTCAGTGATTTCACATCATAAGCCCATTCATCAGAAAGTCTAATAAAAGTGTTGAACTCTTTTATTGATAGACAGTGGCACAAAATATGGGGCATGGTAGAGATCAGCCACCTCTGACTTTCCCTCCTCAGCTGTCATATGAAGGTATTGCTTACCCAGTGACAGAGGGGCCTTGTTTTGTGCCCTCTATAAAATGAATCCTGCTGGAAAATAACACCAAAGATGGCTATTCTTCTTCTGCAAATTATTGCCCACCATTGCCTTCCAGAAATCCTCAAAGGCCAGTTCAGCTTTCAGCTATGGGTTGTCCATTGCTTTATGTGTCAAAATGAAGATTATCAAATACGCAAGCAGTGGGATGTCACAGACTATCAGAATTTATAGCACTACAAAGACATCTCAGGCTGGGTCTACATCTTCTACTGCAGACTGAAGGGCTATCTTGTTTCTGGGGAAGAGGCAGGCTCAGCAAATCCAGCAGCACAGACATATATATCTCAGCAGAGGAAGGGCCAGAACACGAGCAGCAAGCACCAGGGTTAGCGGTGGTTAACAGATTCCAGCCAGCCCTACTGTTGATTAGAAAATTGTGGGTTTGATTTTAAAATATCTACCTTTTTTTCCCAAGAGTCAGCTTTCTGTGGCACATGATTTATTGATTTCTTCACTTTTTATAATTGCAAGCATTCTCTATTGCTCACATGATAGTGAACTGGAACTACTTAGATGGGGAGGTTGTGGTCCATCACAAGCGATGAAGTCAGGTCAGTGGCACCAATTTACCACAGAGATTGGGAGCACAAGACAACACACAGTATTTTATCTTAAAATTATTTTGGCAGAACTGTTTTTTGCAGTATTCAGGCCTTTGCAAGGAAATGGAACTTTCTATAGGAAAAAATCTCAAAAACACAAATTCATATTAAATTACAAGTGAGGTGTGTTCATTACAATACAAAATAGATCATCTTCTGTTCATATGAGTATCTCATATAGTATCAATGCCAACAAGTCCAGTAGCAACACTTCAGCCTGCTTAGTGCTGCCACCATAATACTTAAAAATACTTCTAAAGCATCTATTTAAGAAACAAAAATGCAGCTGAAGTATTGCCTTCTAGCAAGGAAACAGTTCTGAAAGTTGGATCAGCTTTAAAGTATAATAATTTTTATTTACCTCTGAAAAATACTGTGAAAAGGCAGAATAACACCATTATATTAGAGGGAAGAGAGAAATATGGTAAAACACTGTTACAGCTGCATCAGCTATATCATGGGGCTTCTGATAACTTGAAAATCTAACAGAAATCGTAACCCTAAGAGAAACAAGGATATGACAAAGAGCAGCCTAGACCTTCTTCAGTCTTCACCAAAAATGATTAAACGCGAACACAAGTTTAACTAAACTGATATAAATGAGGTGGCAGTAGTACAAGCTAAAGGAAGAACAGGTTAATGAATGCTAAGATAAATTAGGTGTATCTGAGTCAGCAGGAATTGATGAAATTCACTGCAAATTAGCTATCACAGAACCTATGTGTACAATCAAGAAAGGAGGGGAAAGATCTAGGGAAATATGGATCAGTTAACCTAACACTGATTCTCAGAAAAATATTGTGTTAAAATTATGAAACAATCGATTTATAAACACTTAGCACATACAGAGCAGATAATATGTAATTGTGAAGAACAAATCAGGTACAACCAAATTAACTTCATTTGATGGCTCAGTGGAATGAAGCGAATGGAAGCTGTGAAACATGGACTTTAGTACACTTTGGACATTGTACCATAAAATAATCTTTAAAGCAAACTAAGGAAACAAGCTCTGAAAAAACGTATTCAGTAACACACTAGTTCCCTACTGAATTGGAGAGTGAGGACTCTTTGTGAGTCCTTAGGCAAATGAGTCTACTTGGTATTATTATGAGTATTATTGGTATTTTCACTAGCTACTTGGAGGAATGTGTTTGGTATAGAGCTATAGAGCGCTGTGAGCAATAGGAAAGACAAGATTAGTCTTGAAAAGTGTCTTGATAAATAAAAACTGCCCAGAAAGCATCAAGACTGAAATACATAAACAAAAATGCAAAATTATTCAAAGAGAAATATGTAAGTGTGAATAACCAAGAATAATAAATAACCGAGAAATAAATAACCGAGAATATCTGTCTGTGTAGAAAAACTGCGAGAAAGTATCAGCATAGTAGACTCAAATTAAGTGAGTCAACAATACAGTTCTGCCACAAAAGAGGATAAACATGTTTCTCAACATTATTAGCAGGAATTTCCAAAGTAAAAGACAGGAGACAATTACTGGCTCTGATCCAGGCACAAGATAAACTGCTGTATTCGGTTGGGGGATTTATTCTTAAAGAAATTAGAAGGAAAATTGAAAAGAATGGAAAGATATCATTAAGAATTATGTGGGTTACAAACCAGTAGCAGTGATGAAAGGTTGAAGCACCTGAATTGCAGTCCAAAAATAAGAAGGCTGACAGCAATCTTTAGAGATATAAGAACCCATTACAGGGCTGATGCCAGTCAATAATGAAACCTGCTGTAGGACTAGGCATAATCAGATTAATTTCTGTGCAGCAGATTGAGGTTAGATTTGAGGGGACAGCTAACTAGACACGTAGGGAAATAAACCATATTTACAAGTCAGGAAGACCTGAAAAAATAAGCAAGGTAGAATGTGTCCTGAAGAAGACGCTTTTTCTGACTCCATTGTGAAGACAGAATTTAAGTAAATCACTTTAAACCTTGTTTAACAAGGTTTACGAACAATTTCTATTATTTTATGAGTCTACTATTTAAATATCAAAGCAGCAGGTAAGGCAGTCATCCTTAACACCCTTCTTCCCCTTCCAGTGAGCTGTGGAGAAGGTGTGCTTGGAAAACTTTTTGTTGCACAGTGCTTTATGTGCATTTTCAGTTGTCTCCTACCTTTCACTTGCAGCTCTGTGCCATTGATGTGAGCTGCTGTGGCAGGATTTTGCCCAGGGCAGGGGATTTGCCTTGTTTTCATGCTGTTCTCAGGTTGCTATTCTCATAGTCCTGCGTCTGCAAAACCCAATATTCTTGTTATATCAGATTTCTCATAAGAGAAACTCATCTTTCTCTCCCTTTTCTTACCAGCTTCCTTTATAGGTTTGAGTTTCTATTAGAGGATTATTCCAAATGGAAGTGTGACTAGTTCACTGTCAAAGTATATAGCGGTAAAGAAAAAGCACAGTGAAAATTCACCATGTCATCTTTATCCCCATCACCTGCTGTACTGTAACTTTCACTGTTAGAATTGATGTCTGCCATCAGCCATGGACACCCTAGTAAAGTTTTGTGCATGTAAGCCTGTCTCAGCATCCTTTGTCCAAAATTTTAGATTATATAAAAATAGAAATTGCTTGAGGGTAAGCAGAAAGAACCAGCTGAGATGCTGAAATTGTTATTAGTAGAACACAGGCCTTTTTTTTTTTTCCTACAGACAAAACAAAACAACAAACAAACAAAAAAATGGAAAATAGATAACCAAAAAGACAGAAATTCTGCTCTTAGTAACGATCCTTACTCATAACTGCTAGAGGAAAAAAAACAGGTACAGAAAACCTGTTACCAGCCCTACTGAACACCAGCAAACTTCTCTGAGCTTGAGCTGTTTCAGACACAGCCTGTAGCTGCTTCTCTGTTTATGGCAGCACTATAGAATCTGCCATGTTCCTGGTTGTGCCAAAACCTGTTTAAAATATATATAAAAAGAGAGGGTGAGCAAGACAGAGAAAAGCTATTTTGGGAGTGGGAAGGAAGACACAACTGAAGGAATGGATGCTCCCATTTCCAGTATGGTGAAGAAGATCGGGGTGGGTGCCTTCCTTTCCTTCACTGTGTTAAGGTTGATGAAAACTTGGAACGAGCACTGTAGCCTGATGTTTCTGTAGACAATAAAATTAACAAAGGTAAATATTACAAAGGTAAATATTTCTCCCTTCAGCCCAAATCTCATGGTATCAGTGTTGTACAAGGAGTCCCAAAAGGGCAAAATGGGGAAGAAAAGGCTCCATTATTTCACTACATTTATTAATGACTTAAACTTATTTCTGGCACAACTATATTTGATAACAATTTGCAATCCCATCCTCTTATGGAGCAGACATGATCTCAACACAGTCTTTTCATTTTCATTCACCTTTATGTCCAGACTAATTCAACCTTCCTAACTATATTTGTTTACTCTTATAAATAGCTACAGGATGGACTGAGTTACACTTCCACCATTTTGGACAATTTCATACATAAGGCCTTTCACAATAGGAGATTTGCCTGCAACCAGTGTAATTTACAGAAAATTACTGTTTTAAAATGTATAATTATTCCATTTGTGTAAAAGGCTGATGCCAGCAGCTGCAATATTATAGCAAGAATCTTTTTTATCCGTTGTCTGCTCTTAAGTAATTTATATCTGGAACTAGTAGGAAGTGTAATATTTATATGTTACTACTTTAGAGGCTAAAGTAGAAAAGTTTATATATAGCAGTAGTCTGAGCTGCAAAATGACTAAAAAATCATAATTTCTTACTGAACACGAATTTGTGAGTGTGGAAAAAGTTCTCTACTACATTTAAACTGTATACAATGAAATGATCAGTAAATCACATATCACGAAGTACTACACAAAGATTACAGTTAATGTTAGTTAATGGATTCTTAGTTAATGGATCACCTTGCAGTATTCTAGAAAATGCCACAAACATTGTTCCTCTGAAACACTGATATATTAAGCAAATCTTTTCTGCAGACATAGTTGGTTTCTCTTCAATCAGTATCCACAAAATAAGTAATCTGGCAACCGTGTGTCACGTTTCTCTTTATGTAATTAAGGCCAAGGCTTTAAAATATTCACTCGGAAAATATTCAAATTTTTTAAAAATAAATAAACAAAAAACAAATAAACAAACAAAAACACCTTTTTTTTTTTCCTCAATATGAAAGAAATGGCAATTTTTAAAAAAAATGGCATGCTATTTTGCAGAGAAAGGTTAAAGATATCCTGGGAACTGTCCACCACAAAATGTGTGCTTTACTTTAGTTTTCAATTAGAATAATGTGAGAAAATGGAGATGACTGTAACCAATCAAGAACTACCCCATGGCAGGGGAAGCAAGAAGCACTTTGGGATGAAGATGATCTTCCAGTTCACAATTTGGAGAAAACTGGCTTCTGCAGGAAAAATTTTTAATAAGTCTGTCATCAGGGTCATAGTGAAAGATCAACTCAATCAGCTGACAGGGACCTGCCATTGCAAAAAGGTCTCTTGATCCCAGCAGTATTCAGCAAGTACCTTGAAGAAATGTGGTTGCCCCAGCAGATTTGGTAAATGAACTTACTGGGAGAGAAATAATGCCAAAAAAGTTTAGAAAATCTGACCTATAAGGAAAGGCTTTCCTTATAGGGAACCAGCCTTGGTTTTGCCAGCAAATTGAAAGTGTAGCTGAAACATGGTGACAGACTTCTTATTGTGTAAAAAGTTGTTGTGAGGAAGGCAATGATATTTTTTTCTATCTATTGTAGGTTTGACAAGAAATAAACCTCTGAATTTTCATGTGGTTCTTCAGGTTAAATAATAGGAGAAGCTTTCTACTGGCTCCTCGCCACCAGAAGCTTTAATGAATACACTATAGAGTCATCAGCCTTAGAGAAGGCATATTGGATCCTGTCTGTGCATGGATGAATTAGAAGACCTCTTGAGATCTCTTCCTACACCTATATAACTTTTATGATGTAAGTTGGAAGTAATACCAGAGACTGATAAACATAGTCTTTCTCTTTCTCTTTTGCTCTTGTTCTCATTCTTGCTGTTGCTGTTGCTCTAGCTCTATGCCTTTCTCTTGTATAGCATTTCAAATAAAATAAAATAAAATAAAGTATATAAATCTATACCAAAGTGTTCAAACCATTCAGCAGAGCCCAGAGAAGCATAAGAGCATACTGTACGGTCTTTAAGAAAATGATTGATAGGCTGAAGTTTTCCACATTCATGACGTGTCTGTGATTTACAGAAAATTAGAAACTAAATTCTCCATTTATATATAAGAAATCTATGTCTGCTGTGATTTCCTCAGATGCTGAGGCAAGGTGACGAGCTTCCAAACCTTCTCTGTGAAGTCAACAGTAAGTTTTTTTGACAGTAATATGACGGGTTGCCTCATTTAATGTCATTTTGTGTTCTGCTAAAAGTTATGGACATGTACTGGTCAGATTTCTTAGATACTAGGTCATGAAGTGATGCACATTTATGTCTTTGGTAAACCCTTATTGCCAGTAATTTTCAAGTACTTCTGTACTAGAATGACTTCAGATCTTGTGGTTGCTCATAGGGTATGCAGCAGCACTTGAAATTGGGAACTAAAGAAGAGTTTAGTGCCCTATTTATCTCCTTCAAAGCACCGTTAGCTTTATATTAGGGATGTTACACCAGACAAGCAATACTCTGCTGCCAGGGAATCAATGCTTGTGTTGACAGCCTGAGGGTATACTCACCACTCTCCTTGGTAATGCTGGCTCACTCCCAAATTATATTTATATAGACTTCTGACACTTACTTGGTGTTCTCCAGATGCCATTTACAGCTAACAGTTCTTCACGTGGTACCTCAGGTAATTGTTACTCACTATTCTAATGAGAAAGACACTCGCTATGTGCATTTTCACTGTAACATCAATTCTTGATTACAAAAGCGAAAAGGATCTATAGCAAATTTGAGCTACTTGTTTCAGTCCCCTGCCTGGACTTTGGAAGAGGATTATTCCGAACTGCAAGTTTAACATCATTCACCTAAATGAATTTATGAGCGGTAGAGGATAGAACACCACAGGAACAGAGACTGAAACATATTCATAAGAGGAACTCCACCTTTGAATGGTCCTGTGAGACTGAACTGGTAGTCAGTATAGACACGGAGCTGGACGTGCTGTTCAGGAATAGTAATGGATAGAGTGATGATTGACAGCTTTCTGACAGGCAGCAACATATGTGGAAAGAAGTTAAAGAACTTCTGTTCTTAATTTCTTTACGTAACCAGTTTTCATAGATGTGGTCTGTACAAGGATTTGATGGCATTAACCGAAGTTAAAAGTCCATTTTATACAAATAGTTCAGCTAAACTTGGCTTAAGTGACTGAAAGGAAGAGCCATGCTAATGACTTGTGCCAAGGACTAAGTGGGGATATCCTCCTTAGAGGCTGAATAAAAGTTGATCTGTTTGATCATTTTTTTTACAAAATAAAAATAACTTAACATTCATGGTCTTATTCCCAAGAGATTTTTTACCAGTGGGGTAAGTTATTACAAAACTGTCAGTAATAGGTTTCCTTTTCATCCAGAATTCTTGAGAAGCTCCGAAAAAACATCAGCAAGTACAGCAGCCTTTAATGTATTCAGTCCTTTGCTCGTCTTTTATACTAGAAGAGTACTGAAAATAAGGAAAACATCTGACAGATTGCATTGTTTTGATGGAGCTCTTTGTAGACTTTCTTCAATAGGATTTATTTGCCAGCCTGTTTGTGTTCTTGGCAAGCTGCATGGTCATCACATTTTCATTTACTCACACCACATTGCTGGCATCTTGGTCCACAGCAGCCGTAAGTAAGGAAGCAATCAGCAGCTTGACTTTTGAAAGTTAACATTTCCCACGGTGTCATGCTGTTTTATCCTGGCCAGGCTCGCAGATTTAGGAATAAGATTTCTGTGTACTGGATCCAATGCAATTCCAGTGTCCTCACAGTGCTTCAATTTTGATTACCCGTGAGGAACCCTCATACTTTTTTAAAATATTCCTTTAAAGATATAGAAACCGTCAGGTTCTGCTGATCTCTTCAAAACATTTAAAAGCTCACTTCAGTTAATTCCTTAAGAATTTTATGGTGGTTTTGGAAGTATCACAGTCTACTCACCACAGATTCTAGCACAGCTTAAGAACAGATGCCCTAAACCTGATAACACATGTGAAGATATACTGTTACCACTTCCCTGTGTGTGTGTGTTGTTAATCCAGTTTTCTCATGCAGTATAATATGAAGATCAGACATTTAGCACACTCTTCTGCATTTTTTTTGTTCTTGTAGGATAGACTAGCCATTGGTTGTCTAAAGTTATGTTTAAGAACAGTTCTTGTGTGACTAATATTAGCCCCATAAATGCTGCATCCACACTTAAGGGGGCAGTGGAGGAGGAGTGTGGGTGAATGAGGTCCTCAGAGGTCTGTTAGTTAGGTTTAATAACAAGCAAGGCTTTCAGACAGTTTTCTAAGACAAAATGATTAAGGACACAGTAGTAGAAGGAGAACAGGACACAACACAACAGAGTTTTATAAAAGGTACACTATTCAAGACTGTTCTCTCTCATTTCTTTGATAAAATAACTGACTATCAAGACAAAGAAGTTATATAAATCCCATCTAACAGGAGCTGAGTAAAGCATTTCCTACAATGATACACAGAAAAGGGTAAATTGAATTAGGAGTTAGTACAAAACACTGCAAGTAACATCAGAAAACAGCTAGAAAAGGAAATAATCATGATTATTTTGCGTTCAAGCGAGTTGTTAGTACAGTTCCTCAAGTATTAGTCTTGGAAAAATGTTATTGAATCGTTTTGCTTATAATAAAGAATAGCCACAAAAACACCTATTTAAAGTATTAAATAATATTTTCATTAATTAATTTGACAGAAATGTGCTCATGAAACTTGATGATGGTAAAGCCAGGAGTTTCTGTCAATATATAATTATGCTACTCATGAAGTAGCACTGTGTGACATTGCAAATTGGAATAATAGTAATAATAAGAAATCTAATAATATCAAGAGCAAAGTAATTCCCTTAGGGACTATTCACTTGAACTTTAGTTATATGATGGGTGTTGATCGGTTACAAATGGCAGAGGAAGCCCTTGGTATATCTGTTCATCACAGGATGTCCACTCAGCAACAGTCTCATGACCCCGGAAAATATTGTACAAACGTGTTAGCTGTATAAGTCAGGTGAAGTATTTTTAACGGCCAGTAGTTTTTTTAGGCAGCCCCTAAAAATAATACAAAGATAGAAATTTCCCTCCGTAGCAGTGATATGTGCCCAGGGGTAGGTGAGTGATGAGTTAATGATGAATTCTCATCTGGAAGAATATGCTAAATGTTCAATAAAGATAAATTCAAATAGGGTCAGGTTTAGACAGGAGTTACCAGGGAACAGAGACACCATGTCTTTAGTGAATACTAGACATACTTGACATGTTTATCTTAAGGGAATAAGGCCTGAGCAGGGAAATGAGTACTCTTCACAAATGTATCAGGGGTACAAATACCAGAAAATAACTATTTAAGTGAAGGTGCAATGTTAGCACCAAACAAAATGCTATTAATGTGTTCTGGAAGACTTGAACCAGGAGAAAAATGAGACTCTAGAGCATCTCTCAAGGAGGAATAGTAGGTGGAAGCAGCCTACCTTAATCAGTTTATAAAAGACATAATGAAACGTCTGTTTGAAATAGCAAGGGACTGTGCCCAGCAGGTGTCTTTCAATTCTATGCTCTGAGGCTGTTCACTTTTGTAGTGAAAGGAAACAAATCCTTCCCTAATAAACAAGGATTAGAAAAGCTAATAGAGATATCAAGCTTTCTTTTCAAAACTGAGATAAAATGTTGCTATTACCCAGCAACAGTACGTTTTCTCTAATAGAGTTAATTATCCCATTACTATTGGTTACCATTAACATTAATTATTGATACCAAAGTAGCATCAAGAGGACCCAGCCAAACTCAAAGTCTCCACTATTCTGGGGGTCTATGAGAATAAAAATAGCAGAAGACAGTCTGTTTTTCACAGAGCTGCAGCCCAGCTTCCCAACTAGCGCCTCGGGCCGACCACGGCATGTGTGTGTGATAACTACCCATAATAAGGACCAATTTAATTTAGTAGCACTGCTCACAGTATGCCAAGCCAGGCAGGTGTAAGTTCTAGCAGACTGGAGGCAGAACAGGGGGACAGAAATATCTGGGAGGAAGAAAATGGGACTCCTGTCTCTGAATTTTTTTCTTTAAAAGATAATGTAGGGACACAAGGACTGGCACTGTAGGTCAGACCAGAGTGAATTTGACAGCAGTCAGAAAAAGTAAAAAAAAGTAAGGAGGAAGGAAACATCGAGCGATCACTTTCCTGCTTTTGTTACCCAGCTTCTGTTAATCTGTTGTGAGAGAAAATACTAAGTCTTAAGCCATGCCAACAAATCTGAGCTTAATAGACTTTAATGAACCATGGAACTGTCCAGTCACTTCTGGAACTCACGTGAGGTTTGGCCTTCATAACATTTGTATCAATGGTTTCTACAGCTCAACCGAGTCCTTCCTTTTGCTTAATTTTAAATCTGCTGCCTTTTATTTGAACTCATGATTCTTCTATTACAAAAAGCCTTCAGTGACCACTGCATCTTCATTATCTTAGGCTTCAGGCTTTACAAAATATCTGAGGTACAGGGAGGCAGTTTGCCTAAAGTCACTGGCAAAGTCTTTACTAAAGTGGAGGACAGGCTCCCAAAAAAACCTCTCAACCAGGACACTGTCCTTCCACACACTACATGCAGTTGTCCACACACATTGTCCAGAGACAATTACACTTCCTCAATGTTGTTATTAATTGACAACATAAAATGGGCAATCTCATAGTTCTGCTGGATCAAGTATTTAATAATGTTCCTTTTCAGGATCACAGCCCAGATAAAAATTCAAGTAATAGACCAAGTTGTTTAGACCAAGGCAATGGATAAAGCTACCTTGCTAGGTAATGTACCAGACTAATTTCTTTTTCACTCCTAGATTCGATTAGGCTTGAATTCAAGCAGTCTCTGAATCACACTCTTCATTCTGCTCAGACCTGCGCTTAAATACCTATGAGGCTGCGATGATGTCCCTGTGTTATGCTGAATAGGGACAGATGCTGAAACCAAAACAATAACTAGCACACCTTGTGACCAAAAGCTGAGTTTGTCTCCAGGCTTATCAAACAGCTCTGTATTTTAAGTGCTTTGCCATGCAGAGATATTGAACCCAGTGAAACTTCAGTACTGATCCAGGCATGTGAGATTGCCTTTATGAAGCGTTAGGATGTGGAATTCTGAAAGGAGATAAAGCTTAATGACTGTCTATAAAAGGCCTCAAATATGTACTGTTGTAATGTTGAAACAATGTTGTTTCCTTTGGTCTGTGGCTGGGAATTTCAGCTTTGTTGGCTCAACAGCAAAGGGTCTCATGTCAGCCTTTCACACCTAGAAACAGGTAAATACTCAGGCTCATGTATACTGCATATTACATCACAAGTGTAACTAAGAAAACTTCTCTGAACTGCCTGACAGTTGTATTCATGTGCAATCTGGAGTAGCTCTCACTCTCTCAAGTTCATAAAAATGATGAGATGGTTCAGGAGAGAGGGGAAACTGGGCAAAAGGAATGGGAAATAAGCAAGAATAGCACAAAACACTGAACAACTAACTTTTCTACTGACAGCTTCCTAGTAAGCATTTTTCCAGCAGTTTTAGATTTGTTTTGAGACATCTGAGAAAAAAATAGTAGCTATTTTTTTCTTGCAGTGTGCTTTCCTTTTTTGTACTTGGTGAACTTTACTGTCCAGACAGACAGACAGAACCGCCATGGCCTACTGCAAGTGTTTTACAGGAATGCCTGACAACAGGTTTCTCCTAGCCCAGAATAAATTTCAGATGTGCCTGCCTTGCAGAAACAAGGGAACAAGCATGCAGGAATTGTACTTACTACTTTTATTGCTTTAACAAAAGTGATGCTGTAGAAGCAACATTCGGAAGACTTATACAAATCAGATTGTCTGCAAATGTTGATTAATGTGCTTCTATAAAAATAAAACCCCTACACTGATTAGCTATATCACAGTACATTTCACACACATATTAAGACAAGGTCAGGAGACCCTGTTATGGATGGGGTAAACTTTTGGAAGTTGCTGCTGATTGCAGTCACATTCAGTTCAACAACATTGCTCCTCATAAATATCTTAATGAGTCTCAGGACAGTTTTCTTGGCCTGTGAGATTAGTAATATCCAGAAACAGCGAGCTCTATGCTCAGCAGAGGAATAGGTTCAAGCCTCCATCCAGTTTAACAGGCTACTTAAAAAGCAGCTCCTGGAACGCTGTCTTGCTCCTGATGTCACCCCAAAACTGAGTTGGCTCATGAGATAAATAGAAGCGTGTAGGGAAGGATGCTCCGTGTGGTGGAGAAGACTGGAGTTTCTTAAAAATTAATGCTGAAAGCAAAATTGCATTTTAGACTTACTTTACTGTCAAATAAAGACAGTCAGTACAGGTAAATAAGCTATATAAAAACGAACCCACAGAAGTTTAAGAAAAATATCATAGTTGGAAGAAGGAATCTCACATAAACAATGTGCCACATCTGTTAATTTTGTGCCAAGAAGCCAAACAAATTCAAGGACAGATGATTTTGAAGACCAGTGAAATACTATATCCCTGCCCTGAGCAGTCTAGACAGGATAGAAATGCAAGTACTGTGAGAATTCTTCGCAGTTCCATTTTATAGATAAAAGGCTAAAGTAACTTGTCATTAATCACCAGAGAAGTCCTAAGGGACAAGATTTTACCCACATCTTCTTAACCCTAAATTTTACCTCAACAATATCAATCTTTCTCACATATAGGTTATTCTGGTATGTTCTTATAAATAATTTTTAAATATGAAAATTTAATGTCAGCGTCAATAACAGTGCTCCATGCTTTTGAAAGTCCTGACTGTAAATCTGTGATAATTTTAACACAAACATTAGGAATCATTCAAAACCAAAGGGAACACATTGTTGGCTGTGGCTACAGCAAGACTGCTGCAACTAAAGATAACATATTTATAAAAATATAGTGCTGCTAGAATATTGATGTATTATAAAAGGAGGGCAGAATAACTCCATGGACTGCTCTGTTTGTGCAACCAAAGCATGGGAAGTAGAAGATTACTTTCGTAATAGATAAAAACAGAAAGAGAGCTCCTTAAAGAAGAGTTTCTGCTGGCCATTACGGGAAACTAACAGGCAGATAGTCTTAATTAATCATCGTTAATAAATTACAAGCAGATGTCAGATACAATTCTAGTGCTTACAAAAGCGAGTTAGCAAATGGTATTTCAAAATCTACTCTAAATATTACTGTAAATCCTCAATAGATGGTGCTATTATCTAAGTTAATATCTCAGCTGATTATGCAAAGGAGGTCAAGACAAATGTGTCTGAGATTTATTTGTGAGGAAAGCCAACCATCTTTATGATGTCCTTGTTTACGGTACATGCTTGTGAGAGGACTTTCATTTGCTTTCCGCTCCAGGGTAATGATCACAAACAGAAGCAGCTGTTCCAGTTACACAGCTCCACCTAACAGCAGACAGGTTTCAGGCATTTTCACTAAAAGTAAGGATATTTGAAACAGAATCACTAGGTGCAAAAATGGCATAATCTCATCAATTTTCTTCCATAGTTTGAAATGGTTGATATCTGGAGGTAATTAAAAGCGTGAAATTCAGTTTCGCAGTGTGGTAGAACATTGCAGCCTGCTCTTACATGGCTCAGCACTATGGAGGCAGGATGCACACAACAGCCTCCTCTATGACTTCTTGGAAAGCAGATGTGTGTTTCCTCCACCTGCAGACCAGACACAGCAACCGTCCCCCACAAGGCAAATTCTCTAGTTGTTCTATAATTGTTCTGTAATTTCTGCATTTGATTACAGTATCCCATCTTTTCAGGGATGCTTTTCCAAACACCTCCAGAAAAGCAACCTGGAAGGGCACTCTGAAACGATCCTTGATCTGGTTTTAGGATTTAAATCCCTCAAATGTAATAGTCTAATTCCACTATCTAGGTTCCAGGATTTGGAAAACTTCAAAAAGATGAAGTACCAGCACCATTCAGGAAGTGAAGCATGAATGAGCAAGATAACATCAGCTTCCGCTTTAAAATGTAGTAAATATTTGCTCGTTCACTAATGGTTGAAATGTTCTCTAATGACAACTCTAGAGTATACATTAAATTAAACCATTAGCTAATTCCCTATTTTATATCCTATTTCAATCACATTTACTACTGTTTGATTGCCTACTCTATGTTATCTGAAATACTATATACATATTGATTTGTGGACATTAATATAAGATGAAGGACACGCTAAAAAAGTAGCTAAAAGAAACCACAGAGGAATAATTAGACTACTAGGACTTCCCAATTGTCCTTTATCTCTTTTAAGTATCTAAGAGAAAACAAATTTTAAACATATTATCAGTAAGTCACTGAATTTTAGGAAATAGTAATAAGCAAGTGACTGTAATTGTTAATCAATATGGCAACAATTGCTGATAACAATAATAAGGGTGGTCTGGTGTTGAGTAAGGTTTGGACTCTGGCATCCTGACTCACCCTGAACAACATCTTCTGGGAACAATCCCACAGCATCATGTGCTGTATCTGTACCAGGCTGTAAAAGTGGTGCCGAACATAAATGCCCATGACACCATACACCGTCTGCCTGAGAAAATCCGGACCTTCCTGACCAGTCTGGCTGTTTGGGTTGGGCCCCTCACACAGGCTGGTTTTGGACTCAAAGAGTAAATACCACTATGTTTCGGACAGAGTTTTGGATTATATCCTTTTTTTTTTTTTTTTAATCAGCTTTAATTCAGACAAATTACCACTGAACAGGCATTGGTCAAAAGATGTCTGTATAGTATATTACTCCCCTGAAGAGGTACTGGGTATTTAGATATTTCCAGCTGTTCTTTCCACAGCTTGGTAAGGTGATGTAGGTTTGAATCCAAAAAGGAACAGAAGGAAATTCAGCTGGAATATCGCAGCTGAGACAAATAATTTCCAGCATCAAGGCCACCATCATTTGCATTTTCCAGGGATAACAGTCAACACTACTGAGTTTTCTGCTAAATTACTCCTGTCAGTTGTTGGGTATGCACAGAGTTGGTATCTTGGACTAGACCCATTTGCGCTATTTAGCCAAAATCACGTGTAGTCTCTGGTTCTTGAATGAACCACTATGAAAAAGAGGCAACGTGGTGTTCAGCCCTCACAGCGTGGATTCTGCTCTGTTTGGGGAGCTTAACTTACGAAAAACAAATATTTACAGTTTTCCAGATATCTATCTAGAGAGTTAAATGGGAGTTCACAGGTGCATTTTAATGAAAGATTTGTGGTGATCGTGTTATGACCTGCAGTAATCCCATTATGACTGACTGTCCATTATGAAGAATGTTTAGTTAAAGAAGCTGGGTGCCTATTTGTATTCCCAAATGTTTTAAAGTACTGTTTCTATAAGCATCCCTGTGTAAAATTCCTGATTAAATCAAGAATTTTCTAAGAATAATCTATTCCTGAAGGACAAAAAAGTGACAGATGGACTCTTCAGACAATGAATCTGACATTATTTAGATAGCACAGGAAAAATACTTATTTTTGCCGAAGCCCAAGAAACCATGAATGAAGCACTAAAAAATTAAATCAATGGAATGAACATCAGCTGCTTTGAATGTTGATTAATGTTTAGTTATTAAGTAAAGGAATAAAATCGAAACTGGATAGATATGGATGGCTTGTGAAAATCACTGCTGTGACATAAAGGCTTCAAATCTGTAAGTGCAATGGCTGTTAGGGTTTTTAGTTTGGAAATTAAGCAAAGTTTTCTGATTCTCTAGTAGTTAGTTCTTAACAATCAGAACTACGTTTGAGAAGTAATCAAATGTAGTAGTTTTGAGCAATATGAGATTATATTATAAAGCCAAATGTAAGCAATGGATTAAGAAGCATGCAATTTTCTATTCTTGGGCTGATATACTTCATTAGAACTGAAAGCAGGTGAGGCAGCAGGACTGCAGCATTTTAAATTACTGCAGCATGCATACAACTGATAAATTAGGAAGAGACATTTCTATCAGGAGGGGAGTTGAGATCTATCCAGATTTCGATGACAGTATTCTTTCCCAGACAATTCAGGGTGACAAAAACTGTTCAAGATGAGGGAAACTGCAGCAAAAGTCTGAATGCCCCACTCATATCTCCTCTCTTGCTGAGTTATCTCCTAGTCAGTATTGATACTAAACTGAAGTTTTATGAAAGTTCAATTGATTTTTTAATCTTTTATGAAATATCCTTTCCATAGGACTTCAAAATATTATTAAGCTGAACTCTTCTTCACTTCTGACCTTTCACAGACATTGCGCTTTGCATTGATTTTTCAACTCTTTGATACTGGCTCAGCTACAGTAGTTCCAGCAAATAAGAGAGGAGGGGAAATCAAATGCCATTGCATTAAAGAAGTGAAAAGAAATTATCTAAGTTCTATTACCAACAATTCAACTTTCCCATCTCCTCCCCTCAGCACACAAGACGTTCAGAAAGAAGTCACCAAGCGAAAGTTTTTTCTCATATTCACCCCAAATTGAGCAGCCTTAACATTGCTTCCAACCCCTTCCAACCACTCTTAGCATTGAAAACACATATTAAAATAAATACCTGAGCTGAGTCTTTGGGCAATACTAAATATTCTCTTTCTCCACTAAATGATTTTCTGTCAGCTGGCTTGTCAGGCTCCTGAGGGAGCAGCAGGGGATCATTTGAAAAGAATTATGTTGCACCAATGATAAATTAAATCCACTTGAATCAATAGCATTTAGATTTTTAAAAGGATATAGCCAAGACACTATCAATTAAAACAAATCCTGACTCAGTAGGCTTAGCTTTCATATCAGGATCTTACTTAAGCCAGTCTCCCAGAAGACAGCATGGGGTACTTTTATCTCCAATCTAGACATCTGATTGACAGACACTAATACTTGACCTATTAATTCCTGGCTCTTTTTATGTCAGGCATGAGGTATAGGGTTTGTTTTCACTGTCCACAAAGAAGAACCCAGTGCCACCTGAACTCTTCAAAGACATCTGGGACACCCACGAAATGATGGGAACCTCTCTAATGAGCAGTAGATCTGTGCCATCACAGGAGACCCTTTTGCATCTCAAGGGGCACTAAGTGGTTATATGTAGGCCACTGATTCAAGCTGTTCATGCCATCTTAAAGTTGCATCTTAAGTAGATCAAATGAAATGAGATCAGGGTGAGTAACTCAGACTCAGCCATCAAAATCTTTTGTACCTAAATTCAGCAAAATTCTTTCTACTGGCAAAATTCACCACCTAAAGTTGTTTTAGCAGTACTGCAGATTTAGAAGTACTCGGATTAAAGAATTTACAGAAGTTATTCAGAAAAACTTCAGTATCATCTATAGGACATAATGCATAACATCATCAAGAGGATTTAGAGCTCCAAATCTGGTGGTCCAAGTTGGTAGGCAGGGGGCAGGGAGGCCGCATTTCTCAAGTCTCAAGAGACTAATATTAATCATGTCATTGAAGTCACTGAGGGAAGATTTGCAGATACTGGAATTTGTTTCTTGGTTAATATTCAGGGGGTTGAGTTCGTTTTTGCTTGGTGAGACAGGTTCTATATGGACTGTCAATTCCAGCAGTCATATCTTAGAAAAAGACCTCAACCACGAATTTGGGCAGAAACAGTGCCCTGTTTCTTTCATTATCTGATTTCACCTGTTGCCTTGCAGCTGAGAAATTTTGAGAGTTTGAAGGTAGCTTAGAGTTGTATTGCCTTCAGTTTAGCCTCCAGAAGACCTGAAGGGTGACCAAGTCACAAGTAACACCTGCTCTGTCCTCCACCAGTACATTTTATTTGGGGCATTCAGGACATTCTATGATTTTATGATTCAACGATTTTGGAAACCCAGGCAGATCCACACCAGCAAGACTGGAAAGAACTACATGCCTTCGGTAATCCTTCCATTTTTTTCCGGATCCCTCATCCTACCCAGTCATGTTAACAGAGGCAAAGAAAAACAGCTTTTCATCTCCTAGCTTGTGTGCCACTCTACGATTTTTGTTCAGTAAGCAAGCAGCTAAAATTTCTAAGGTTGAATTTATCATGTATTTTAAAACTCTTCACAGGCTCAGTTTAGGCTGTTTGCAGGACCATGAGATTATTTTGACAATATAATCTCTTAAAGGTCAGCAGCACTTGCTTCTTTCAAGAGGAATTTTGCCCTGGGGAGAAGTTGAGACTCAGGCCCATTATAATTACTAAGGTAGGGTGGATATAGAAATTGAATAACATGGTGTAAGCAGGGTTTTCCTTGTAACAGTATTAACCATCCTCAACCAGAGAAATACTTTACAAAGAAAACCTGGTCAGTCAAGCCCACCAGCTGCTTGCAGCTTTTTAGCCTACAAATTCTAAAATGCTGTAGTTTGAAAGATGACATTGCGAAGAGATCAGTTGAGAGAAGCAGTCTGAATTGCATTTTAAATTTTATCTTGAATTTCCCAATTCTTATAAATCTTATTAGTAACATAGAAAAATTTATCTTGGAAGGGACCTTACAAAGTCATTTGGTCCAATCCCTTCTCAGAGCAGAGACGACATCAATAATAGATCAGACTTATCAAGGTCAATCCTCCAGAATGAGTTTTTCAGACAAAACATGTACTTCAGTTCGTATCAAGAATAGACCATAAACGAATTCATGTGTATACTAGGTCACTTATGGTAAAATTTAATTGACCTTTTTTAGTTTATGTATTATATTTGGCTAGTACACTTAATGATTTATTAGATTGTGTTCAGAAGTGTCTCTTTCTTTGCAATGACTATAAAGGAGGCCTAGTCCAGATGTAGCCACCTCCAATCAGCCAGATGAATACCACCCCAAGACTCGAATACAACCATTCAGTTACATTATCATCAATTACATCATTTGTGTAAAAGGGGAACTCTACATGGTAAAATGACAACATCAGCACTTTTCTGTAATGTATTCCCAGCAACTGTTTCCCCAAGGATTTGTTTTAACATGCCAACTCTCTGAGGATCTTTTAAAAATCAATTTTGTGCATGTGTTTCTTAAACTCCTAAATACACTGTTATTCACTTGAGTACAATGACCCGTATTATTAGTATTTAATTCCAATTTTTTATCAAAAAATCCATCAGATACTCCTGGAGCTTCTTATACTTCCCATTGAGAACTTTACAGACAGACTTAATGTAGTCAAGTATTTATTCAAGGGTACGAAAGCATCAGTCCAATTAAAAAAAAAAAAAAAAAAAAAAAGTATATATATAGCTTGTTTCTAAGAGTACATGTCACTTCCAGAATATCCAGTGGCATAACAAAGTGTAATGGCATTAATCTAAAAGCTATCAGAACTGAATTCATGGAACATCATAAAGGATTGAACTATTTGTAAATTAACTTGACAAACACACTACAAATAAATCACATACATGTTATTCCAGCTCTCAAGAGGAAGGAGGACATTTTATTAAATGTTTTTTGCATTTCATATAGCATACTTGCTGAAAAGAGAAAACAGGATTCCTCTCAGGAAATGTGTTTTGATGTGTTTAGGAAAAGGCACCTCAGAAGAGCTGGTATGAGGAACTCCATGAGACACACTTTTTTTAACATCATACCCATTAGATGTCTCCTAAAATGAAGTGTGAGTGATCAGTTTAAGTCACTGAAATGTTATAGTAGTCAGTGGAGTTAGGCTAAGTGATACTGGTTATACATCTGACCTACTGTTTTGGTTTTGTTTGTTTGTTTGTTTCATTTCAATTAGGAAAGTGGAGCTCAGAGATGAAGAATAATGGTTTCTACTGCCCTGGAAATGCTTCTGAGGAATCTGTTTTCCCATAATACATTGCTCAGAGCAAAGACTGAGTTTCACACAAATCCATCACATCTCTGAAAGGGACAAAGAAGGCTTCAGGAGTTTCCACGTAGCACTCACTTTCAAAGTGATCTTTTGACTATAAGCATATACCCCTTTGGAAGTGACATGCACAAGCAGAAAAATGAGAAAGGAATGCTCCTGACACTCAAAAGAATGCAATAATTTGGAATAGATTTGACTACTGGGCACAAAGGAGGAAGATGTGTTTTGCCTTCTTATTTTGTTCACCCACTTGGCAGTCAGGCACCATCAAATGCACAGTCCCACTGAATCTCTGTGCATTTCTCAGTCTGATCAGTTTCTTAGAGCTGTAATTCTGATCAAGTTCAGTGCAGAGTGGAACTGATTCACAATCAACCAGACCTGCTATCCATATGCTTAAGCTCCAATTGCATGAAAGAGAAAGGCGAGTGGATGCCTCAGTCTTGTGCTACCAGAATAGAGTGAAACGAATTGAATGTATTGCCTTGTACTTCCATTTAAAATTCCTTTTTTATTAGACTCACACAATCAGCAAAAACTCTTAACAGGTCTGAATCCCTACATAAATACCATCCAGAATTACCAATTTCAATACATTACAAGCCAGTAAAATAGAAAGATGACCTTGAATCGTTTTTTTTTTCTTCTTAGAAATTTCCAAGGCAATTATAATGCTCATAATGACAAAATATAAAATCCTTAGACCAGATGTGGAAAGTAAACCTTCTCTGCTCTCTTTGTGCGTTTCATTACAGGTTTTGACAGCGAAAGATAGCAAAGTGCGGTCAACTTCATCTAGTGTTACCCTGATTTAAATATTAAGCACATTTTCTGAATAGGACAACTGGCAGTGACCTCAATCTGATTCATAGGTTTACATAATAAGATGGCCCAAATATCTTTGAATTTGAAAGTAAAAAAAAAAAAAAAAATTGCTCTGCAAAATTATTTTAATGCTCCATTAACATGCAATCTTACGTTTTTCTGCTACTGTTATTACCAAAAAAAAGAAGAAAAAAACAGAAGGAAGTGCAACCCATGCAATCCATGGTCATCAGTACCATAAGATTTCCCTGTGTCTTTTTGCTATATCAAGAGTTGTGTATATGGTCCTCCAGGACTTCAATTCTTCTGCCTGTGTAATTCACTGTGATACAGTGGAAAGCATGACATGCTTACATGTTCTTATCACTGATTCAAAAAAAGAGATAGGGACCTGCAAATAGAGCTGTCAGATAGAGGCAGAACATAGTGTGCAACAGTACATAAGCCTTAAACCGGTATCTTCTCTAGGGTTTTCAAGAGGGACAGTATTCCTGTTCATTTATTCAGAATTATCCCAGGGCTGCATGTCCCCTGAACTGCCAGAGGATGTGGGTCTTATCCACGTAGGACCAAGGATGCTCCTGTGAGATGATGGAGGCCTTCAGTGTCCAGCCAAAGGCCTTTATCTGCAAGACTGACTATTGTCTAATCCTCGCCAAGGTAAAAGTCATAATCACTGGAAAGTACTTGGCCTAGGAGGTTTCTTAGTAGGTGCTGGCATCCCTTAGCAAGGGTTCAGTAAAATGTTATGCACACAATCTTTTTTCCCCACTCCTCCTCAGAAATTCCACAAAACAAACAAAACAAAACAAAACAAAACAAAACAAAACAAAACAACAAAAAAAAACAAAACAAAACAAAAAAACCCCACAGATTTTATATAGAAGAAATAACCCATTTTTGAGCTTGTGCTTATGCAGGGGCAAAGAGGACTATGGGAAGGGGAGAGACAGTGCTCTTTTCTCAGTTTGTAAAAAATCGAGGTAGTTTGTATCCTCAGTTCCCACTGAATTAATTTCATTACTATCCCAAACTGAAGTCTTCTAGTATTTAAACTTATATCAGTTGAAGCTGCCAATATGTGGAATCATTGAGAAAAGAGTCCTAGGGGTACTGTTGAATAACTTAGTTTCATGCCAGAAAAAGCATTTCATTTAGGGAGTACCTATGTCTCAAATCAACTACTGGAAATATCGTTAGCTTTCCAAGTGCCAGTTGTGAAAATTACTGTACTCAGGATGCCTTAACATGAAATCTTGGAATGAATGTATGCAAATACAGTTAGTCAGTGTCATTGAGGACAATCTGTTTAATTAGTCCCAAGTATTTAAGGAAAATAATTTATTTCTGTCCACATATTGCAGCACGTACATAACAATTGTAGGCTCTGTCATGGACTGGTGAACAAAATCAAAATGAATGATAAAGGACAGGGTATTCATTATTGTTCAACATAGCTAATCCTCTATCAGTGCTAGATTATACCCACAGCTCATCTTCAGGACCTTTTGAATCAAAGTTGATGCAGCATACTCTCTAATCCATCTGAGTCCATGAGCTGCAAATAGTATGAGTATAAAATATTTGTCTCCATATAATATGTTTTCTTAAAAAATCCGAAGAAGACTTCTTTTGCCACAGAAAATAAAACACTAGGTCATTTCTATTGTTTCCTGCTTCAAAAATAGCAGGTGTCTGATAGAAAACTACCATAAGTTCCATTTCTACTCATTCATCTGTAGCTCACAGTTTATTGTAGAGCTCTTATTTATTGGCATTGTCTGTCAATGTCAAATATGTTTGCAGGCTATTTAAGCTTTTATTATACTATGCTTCTATAGGATTAAAAAACAATCTTTGTTTTAACAATGTCTGTATGATTAGTTGATGTGCCAGCAGCAACACTGAGCAGCTTCATTGTATGTCCCTAGGCTGTAACAGATGTTTTTGTCTTCTGGTTTCTTTTAGTGTTTATATAGCAAAAATTGAATATTACAAATATTGAAGTGTCACTGCTCATGTCTGCATTGTAACAAGAAGGGTCTCTCAGCATTTCAACTTCAGACTTGCACTTGGTCTTAAAAAAAAAAAAAAAAAAAAAAGTATTTTTCTTCATTTAGATAATAAATTAAAAGGAAAGCTAAGTTACAAAGATGGGCATATTCTTCTAATGTGAATGGAGTGGAGTGGAGTGGAGTGGAATGGGATGGGATGGGATAGAATAGAATAGAATAGAATAGAATAGAATAGAATAGAATAGAATAGAACAGAATAGAATAGAAAATACAATAATATAATTTCAGCTGGAAGGGACCTACAATTATCATCTAGTCCAACTGCCTCATCACTTCAGGGCTGATCAAGTTAAAGCATGTTATTAAGGGTATTGTCCAAATGCCTCTTAAACACTGACAGGCTTGGGGCATCAATCACCTCTCCAGGCAGCTTGTTCCAGCGTTTGACCACCCTCAAGGCAGCGGAATGTTTACTCATGTCCAGTCTATACTGTTTCCATTGTATGTACAGTCAGTAGTACTGTAAGGACTTCTAACTGTATACAATACATAGTTAGTAGGTTAAAGCTTTTTGAGAAAATAAAGTTTTGTCCCACCATTTAATTTAAAGGAAGAGTCAGTGAAGCTTCTATTTCCATCCAACTCAATAGCGAAAGAGAAGTTTCTCAGGAATTTGAAAACTTTGTTTAGTATTGTTTGGGGTACACAAAAGAGAAAATTAAAGTTCTATCCCACATAGTTTCTCTCTCTCCTGTCTTTCTGCTTAGGTTCAATTCAATTTTCTCTAGGTTACACATATTAAATAAGTTACAGCCTAAGTCCTTCAAGTCAAAAACCCACATATTCACATGCCTGTGAATAAATAGCACACATAAGAGCATGATAATATGCCTTAGGTTTAAAGGCAGAAAAATGTATTTCAGCATCCAAAAGGATTCAGTAACAGTTATTATTCAAGGTATTGATTTTAATGAGAGCTGAAAGTCTCAGCATCTCTGAAAATCAGGACACTTATTTAGGTCATATGGATATTAGCCAACATTTTCAAAAATGGCTGTCTAAATTTAGGAACAGAAATTCATATTTAAACATCATCCTCAGTAGTTCGCTTTTTTCAGAGTTATTAACCACTTGCAACTGCTAGTAACTTTGTTTCTCTGTACCTATACACCTTTTTTTTTTTTCCTCAGAAATGACTGAATAGTTACAGTGATTTGATTCTGGATGGCCAAATCCTGTGACATGTTCAGGGGCCAGATTTCTCAAGAACAATTCTTAGCCATTTCTAATCAGGCATCTCTAAGTTAAACTGGACTGGGCATTCAAAATTTCTAATTTTTTCTTAAAATCTTGGATCTTTGAAGTAAAGGTTAGGAATTTTAAAATATTTTAGCATTACAATTGTGGTGTCTTTCTCTGCTTTACATGAACAGTGATCTTGCATCATGCACACTTACAGTTGGGTTTTGGAAATCCAAGAAAGGTGTACGGCAGCTGCTGTGGGGTGAGGACAGTCAAGCCAGGAGCCAAGAGTGATGTACCTTCCCAACAGAGCATCATCCTACAGCAGCCAGACAGAAGAGAACAGAGGGGATGAGGATGGTCATCCAGATCAGACACAACGCAGGGATGGCCAGACAAGCATGCACCTATGGGCAAGTCCAGGGTGACATAAGAGAGGGGCAGGGTGGGGATGGGACATGGTCAGGCACAGGAGTCACTGCAACACGGATTGGGCAGGGACAGCAGCTGGACACTAAGTGGTGCTGCACCATGCCAGGGCTGGCCTTAAGCACAGCAAACAAGCCTTGGGGAGTGAAGAGAGATTGTGGGACTTGTCAGTGCCCTCAGGGACCTGAGAGTAGCTTCATCTCACCATCTAAAATGGAGTTAGCCGGAGCAGACTTTACGTAATCAGTGGATGGAGAAAATCAATTCCATGGAGCAATATTCGTCTGTTTTAGATGCCTATCTTTGGACACGTCATGAAGACACTGATTTCTCTAGCTAAACAAACGAAGAATCTCAACCAAAACTAACTTTCAGGTACCTAAATCATGAGATATAATCCCTTTCCCCAATTTGCTTTTACTGGAAGAAGGGGTTTGGCATACCTGTGGTATTGTCTTGAAATTTTCTTAATGGCACCCATAAGTGACAGCAGCTACACCTTCTCTCAAATCTTTTAAGAGAAAACTACTTTCCCACCAAAACTGACTTAGATCATTCTTTCAGCTGTTGTGAAGATGAAGATGTGCCTAGCCTTCAAATTTGGATTATTAATCTGTAAATTTTGCTTTTAGCAAAACATATTAAAGTAAAATTTGGTGTTATGTGAACATACGCAGCAATGACAGCTATAATTCAGATCAAATATAGTTACTAAAACCAGTTTGAGAAAAAAAATAATTCAGCATATACTTACAACTTGCTTGTTTTTTACAATGTCAAAATCTGAAAAGAGAACAGAAAAAATGCCTGTTTCATTTTGATAGTGTAAATCTTCCTAGAGATGAACTTCGAAAGGTTCATCCTCATACTATTATGCATGCTCACTATCTCAGCACCAGAGAGACATGAAGCAAATAAATGCAGCTTTTAAAAATGGTATTAGGATGCATGGTAAAAACTACTTTATCCAGCTGCTTTTTAATGGCAGAACAGCTATACTGGTTAGGAGATCATGAACACAGAGCTCAAGAAAGAAGAGGCAACTTAATGTAACTGTTCTGTAACCCATTAGATTCTTCTAACAATTAGATTTCCCTTTCAGCAGCATGTGCAGGGCTGATAACTAGATGAACTGATATGCAAGGTGTCAGACTTGTCCCTGGGAAACTTTAGGGTTACACCAAAGGTGAATTTGACCTGTGGGAATTTTCCAGCACCTGACATTACAGTGATCAGCATTTCTATGATTAGATGAATGTGTCAGCACTAGAAGCACTATGGGTAATGTAGCCACAAGGCTAAAACAGACAATAAGGAAGGAAACTTCACAATTAATGAAGAACTAATTTAATGAAGGCTGAGAAAAGAAACAGTGATGCATGTTTAAAGGACAGGGAGAAGAAGAGACGGCAAAGGGTCATTGCAGTCCTCTGCTCTTCATATTTATCCCCTTGATGACTTATTTAATATATTAATTAACACAGATCATCTACTGAACTGCCTAGATTCATATTTAATAGTAATATTTAATGCAAACTGATCCACATTTCTTGTCATGTTTCGTGACACCACGAAACTTATGTGTGTGTCGTGTAGGTGGTAGTCTGGTTGAATGGCACTATCAGGAGATGCACGTGTTTCAAAGGCAACGAGTTCTGATCAGTATGTTAACCAACAATTCTGAATTAAAGACAGATGTTCACAACAGCCTAAGCTTAAAGATGGTGAGCAATCATGAACATAATGTAAATAAATGAAGGTTTTTTACCTCTGATGACCAGAGAAACTTGAATGTAGGTGCTGAAGTTCATATGATTACCATAGCCCTGATCCTCAGCAAGCATGACACTTTTAGGAGCATGTGCCAGATGCACTCCTGCCCATCCCACCCCGAAAACAACAGAAACTTCTAGACTGATAGACCACTGTGGACATGCACATGCCCCTTCATCGACAGACAGGGCCTTTGACCAATGAGATGCCTAGGTTGAGAGAAGTTTCTGGACAACTACCATAAATGACCACAGCTCAGATTCAACTAGGGTATAAATAAAGCCTGATGGAAACCACTGTTGAGGTGGTTTTCCTTGGAGTAGTGGGATTGCAGCTGAATTGTCTCTTCCTTAGACTTGGCCATCTAAGGAACATTCCTAGAAGATTGAGACACCTTGACAAACTGGTAAGACATATTCTGGATGCCCTTGAAAAGTCCTCACTTTGTAAGAGTGTGAAGATGGGCATTTTGAATCGTCACTCTAGATTTTTAGGATCTGATCCCTTGAGATTTGAGTTGGTTGTGTAGTAATTCAGCTGATAACCAGTATCTGAACCTGGGTTGTATAACGTTATTGGAGTGCTGAATTATTTTGGATAAACTCCATTTCCAGTTGGCTTCTTTGCTAAACAGTTCTGGTTAGAATAAACTCTGTTTGGAGCTTATTATCTGCCTAAACTGACTTTGGGGATGCTTCTGTGACAAAGCAGAGCAGATAAGTAAGCGCAGAAAACAGAGGGGAGTAAGTAGGAAAATCTGAACAGCAGCTTGTCCTGAGAGGCAGAAGGAGGAAAAGCAGTTGGGGACTGGCAGCTGGGAAGAAAGAGTTTAGGGAGCCCTGGGTTGTGTGATTAGGGCTGCTCTTTAAGAGGTGGCCCAAAACTTTGGGCATATCTGCAAGTTCAGCATTTCTGTTGCAAATTATGGGAAGCTTTCAAGACCTTTGCAGCACATTGGTCAGAAGAGTGAAATGAATTTGTAGTAAATATACAGAAGTCTGAGACCAAGCAGACAAATTTAGTTTCACTAAATCACTGGGACCAGATGATGTTAACTCATGAGCCTTGAAGGAGATGAAACACAAAATTGCAGAAGTTCTGGCCAAAGAGTGCAATGCACTATTGCAAGCAGCCACGTTCTGTAGGACCGGCAGTTCACCAGCTGGCACTGTGCCTCCCAGCTGGAGAGTGGCTCTGGAGGGAATGGGAACCAGGGGAGGGAACCAACCAGGGACCCACCTCCACACCGTGCAGTGTGGTAGAGCATCTAGTAAGGAGTAAGGTCACTGAGCACATGAACAAGAGCTATTTGGGGAAAAAGAGCACGGTCCTTACATAAGGAAAGCCTCCCACAGAAACCTGCGGATATCACAGCATTTCCCAACACCACTGTTGGAGGCAGTCTCATGAGGGCACTTCTCATGTCCATTTTGGCAGTGCCTGAAGAATTTACAGCCTCAGCTACTCTGTCTGCAGTGTCTTGTATTTTCATATGGTCCTCATTTCCTGATAACCCTGCTTTCCCTTTGCTTTTACACGACAAAAAATTGTGAGGCTTATCTGTATAAGGCATCTCTGCTAAGCTTATCCCCTGTTCTGACAAAAACTTAGTTCTGGCTATATTTACATTAATATGTCCTCTCTAGATATGCCCCTAAACTTACATTCATTTATAAAAGGCTTTTTCAGAGTAGCCTTTCCGTAAATATAACTTAGAGTTATGTGGCCTGTAGCATTTACTTGTGTAGGTTGTCCTTCTTCCTCTTGTCAGACTCAACTTAGTTCTTTGCAAGGTCCTTTGAAACCTTGCTATCTCCAGATGAGCTTGAAAGAATTAGAGAAAACTTGTCTCTGTAAGTATACAGAAATTTCTCCCTTACCCAAACCTCTTACATGCAAGATCCAGCTTCCCAAGAGCCAGTCCTTCTGTGTTTTACCTTGAACTTCACAGGAACTCATTAAACTCTGAAAAAATCCATTACGATGCTATGTCTCTTGGCTCCAAATGGGAAATGTACATTGACAGGAAATGTCCTATCATATAATTTCTTACTGGTTGTTATGGTTGTTATGCACAGCTATGAATGTGCAAAAATACATTTAATGTCACTATAATATATTAAGGAAGTAGTAATAATATATTACATAAAGGAATTGCGTAGCAGATATATAACGCTGACAAATTTATTTAAGCAAATTAAGAATACTGCGGAGGAGCTATTTTCCAGCTATCTTGGATTGAAATGTTCACTGCTGGAAGTCTAATTTAAATTTTTATGATTAGATTATGATAACCATTGTGAACTCAGTACTAAAAGTATATAGCCTTAAAAGTCCATAGAAGTACCAGTTAATCTATCCTGAGATTCTCTGAGCAAGAAAATGTGTTTACCGTGGAATATTTTATTAGCATTTCATTTTCAAAAGGTACTTCCTCACAGGGCAGAGTTTTCCTCACACTGGAGTCTGAAAAATGCTGATGATGCCACAGTCTCTTACTAATTGGATTCATGAGCTACAATGAAACTAATCTGGGTTATTATCTGTTACTTGGTTATGGAGACCCACAAGTCTCAGCCTGGAGAAGCTGTGGTTGTAGATTTCCCACCCCTGGTTCCATCCAAATGACTAATTACCAGGCACTTCCTATCGAGAAGGGAAAAAACTTTGTTGTACTTTTATTGGCTAGCAATGCACCATATATTTTAGTACATATTGATTTTCTGATCTCTAAGATGAAGTACCACAGAATGGCAATTTTGAAGTGGTCGTAATGCTTATAGCACCACACGCTCCGTTAACCTGTTCCTCCTCCCCTGTGCCAGGGCTTGTTGTCAGTCAGGGTAGCCCAATTCCCAAATATTTGACTTTTTATCTGACTGAACTCAAAATCCCAAATACCTCTTCGTGTCATGTGTACCTACCTTTTGTCATTCTTTGACATTGAGACAACCCTTTTCCCCCTCTTCATATCACCTTTTATGAAATTAAATAGTAAATATGTTGGGCAGGAACAACTTCTTGTTCTCATCTGTGTCATGCATGGCCATGTCGGTACAAACACATTCATGTTTTTTATTGTGTGGCTCAGTTTATTTACAGATGCACATACAACCTAATAGGCAAGTTGCGATGACAGCAAATAAAAGCCTGGTTCAAATATTGACAAATTCCTTTGGAAGTTAGCAAAAATATTATAGCTTGAACACCCACCTAGATATCATACAATATCAAACATTTCCCCAAATGAGGATTTTACAGCAACAACTTCACATGACTGGATCTAAGTATGAAACAAAAATGGTTTCACGAAGAGGAAAAAGAACACAAAAATAAATTGGAAAGTCAACAATTAGACAACAGAAACTCTCTTCAATCCAGCCACCTCCCCTGTCTCAGGCCCTATAAAGTACTTTTTTACTCTATTTTCTCATCCTTTTAAAGAGACCAAATTTCACATTCCTCACAATTTTGTGAATTTTTACGAGAACTAGTCCAACATTCTCACTTCTTGGTCAGCACCTAGGCAGGAGAGGCTTGTTCATTTGGCATTAGCCTTCAGATTCTCAACAGTTGGTGGCACAGAAGTCCTTTACACGACCAGTCTTCAGACCACAGGGCTATCTTACTATATCTGTATGTTTACACACACACACACGCACAAATGTTTTTTTTACAGTCATAGATGGAAGGGGTGTTAAAGACTTCACTGCTCTCCACTTTATCAACATTTTTTTCTATCTTGCACTTACAAATCAGTTCACATTTTACCAAATACACTATTAAGTCACTGCCCTGAGCAGGGTCTGGTGCTGAAGTGGATTCATCACTGGGTGGGTTCATAATGAACCAAGGCCCCACCAAATTCTACCATACAAGGGCTGCCTGCTGTAACTGCAGTAGGGTTGTTCAGTCATAAAGAGCCCCATGTTTCTGTGCTCAGCTATGAAAAAGTTGTCTGAGCCAGGATCCTCTTCAGGAACTGTGGGCTGAGACATCCCCAGTCTGCTTTTCTGCAGAGAGGCAGAAACTGAAATGGCTGAACCTGCATTTGTAGGGCTGATTTTTAACACCCACCAGCACAGACATGCATCTTGTTGGAAGCAGAAAGATGAAAGTAAAGCCAACATTGACAGATCAAACCCTGTTCTTTTTGATGAACAAATGTAAGTTAAAACAGCATTAGTAGAAAGACATTAGTCATTGGAAAAAAAATCATTTCTATATATAGTGATCTTAACTCAGCATTGACAGTATTGGCATTACATGTCTTTACAATTGTATTTTCTGTGCAGAGACTAGAGACTACAGTTTTTTTAGGAAGCCCAGAAATATGCAGACTCAGGCTCCATTTGAAATTCACTCTATTTACTTTCAGCTGACCCAAGTGACTGAAAAAAAATCCCTAACTTTAAAAATAATAAGACTAAGCAATGAGCTAAAAATTGTTCATGACAAATCGTTCCCTTTCAGAACTTTTTGCTTCTCCATTTTTTTCCTTTTTTTTTTCTTTTAATCCGGCAGACCTTATGAAATTGTATACCAGAATAAGTTCCACAAAGAGTAAGCAATGTGCTCCAGCAAAGAGTGCTTCCTCAACCATGAATTTCACTAATGCACATGTAGACAACAGTCTCGATATATTTCAACATGAATTATTTGTCCATCTAACACAATATTTTCCCCTTATTCCTTTCCAAGTGTATCTCATCATGACCACACACTTTATATTTACTATGCTTAAATCCTGTAGAGCAGAAAGAAATTCACAGACATGAGATAGGCCTACTTGGCCTGTGTATGGGACATTTAGAGTAGAAAACTATAGATAGCAATATCTGACAGCAAAAATCGAATATCTCTGAAGTCTATCAATGAAAAACTGAATCACACAGTTCAAGAAGTGACAGGTACATCCCAAGCTTTGGGAGTCAGGCCACTTATTTAAGGGCATCTTTTTCAACTTAGCTGCCTACTTATCACCAGTTTGTATTACAGGAGGTTTGGAACAGGTTACAGATATCAATTAGCTTTGTTTATGGGCCCCACAATAAGGTAGAAAACATCTGTGATTGGATAGCAGGGAAAGGAAGGTACATGACATGACTGTTACTTCCTTTGGGACAGAGAAGCAATGCGGATATAATTAAATGCAATTCCAACCACCAGGTAAGTGAAGAAAAAGTAGGCGTCTAGAGCCTGAAGTCAATCTGAAACAGTATTCAATTTTTTCTTTCTAGAATTTGTAGTCTTAATGCAATAAAAAGAGCAACTGAATAAGTACATTCACTAAATCCTTCTTCTCTGATGATTAGCTGCCTATTGCCAGCAATGTCTATTTAGTCAACAGTGGTTTTATTTGATGTAACTGTTATACTTCAGAATTTAAAATCCAGTAAGGCAGAGAAGGTAGTTCAAGTTCATACATTCATAGATAACTCTGATAACCTATTCTGATTTCTGAACAAGAGCAAACTCATTTCACCAGGGAAATTCATAAAAGCAGTTGAGAATCAAGGTTCATATTATCATTCAACCAGCACTAACAAGGACAAGTAAGTACGATATTACTATGGCTTAATGTAGCTATCCATCAGCTGGGTGTCAGCTGCACTAAAACACACAGGAGGTTTATTTTCTAATGATGCCATTGATTTTTTTTGTAGTAATACCAGTAACAGTAGTTGTAAAGGGACAGAAGATCTCAGTTTTGACCAGGGTTGGGCTATGCGAGACATAAAACAACACCAGGAATTCAAATCCTTGCCTGAAAGTGTTTTTGCTTAATTAATGGAGAGAAAGATGGAGGAGTGCAAGCTAGTTAACAACTGAATCAGTGCAACTTCACTTTGCAGCAGGGCAGAAGCAGGAGGTGACATGGACTAGTCACATCTTGCTGTCATGAATGGTGCTCCGCAGCTGCTGAATGTGACCAGCAATCTGCCATTGCCCACTTGTAAGTCCAGCTCAGTTCCTCTGTGATTCATACAGGCACAAACACATTGTTTGCTGTTAGCAAGAGTTAGGGAAATGCCATGGACTCCATAGAGTCTCAAATAAACCCTTATCTAAGCAAAACAGAGCGCTCTTCGTTTCTGTGATCAGCAGTGTCAGCCAAATGGAAAAAAATGGTTTGCACAGAAAAGGAAAAGATTGTAACTTTTATAACTCTACTGATTTTTAGATTAAAAATTAAATGCAGAAAATATTAAAAATCCATGTGGAGACCAGCTATTTGGAGAGCAGGTAGACGTCCAAATTCCGTGGAGCTTCAGTAATAAAGTTTACATCCTACAGGTACCATTGATCTCACTGTCACTATGTTATTAAAGAGTAATAATGCAGTAATCATGTTACAGGAGCTAAGAGGCAAAGTGGCATCTCATGTGTATAAGGAGTTTCTGAATATACTTGATCATATATTCAGCTCATAATCTATTATATTCTCTGCTCCTCAGACTTGATCCTATTATTAAATTCTGTGGGAAATATGGAGATGCTTGGTCAGGTGTGAGTGAGTAAAGACCATGCATCTAGGATAGATATAGCTAAAGAAATGTTGAAAGAAAGAAAGTCACAGCATCTACTGGAGGAAGCTAACTCAGGCATTTGTTATAGGTATGTGAAATGAAATGTCATTTCTCTTTTAGCTTAACACCATGAACCCCAGGGATTCATCTTTGTTCTCTGCAAGAGGTCTCACACCTCATCTGTCTTTCACACCAAGGCCTTCTAACTGCAAAATGTTGACAGCTGGGCAAGTACAAACTATCCTGCTCAAATAGTGTCCCCTGAGAAATGTCTTCTGGATTATGTTAGAACACACCCACTAGGTGTGTGCTTTGTTTCATCCCAGATGGTCAAGGTCACAGGAGTTAAACCATTGCTAGTCCTTTCCACAATGAGTTTCAGATACCTGCTAGAGGTCACTCAATAAATACTGTATGTTGGCTCCAGTAAGTCCTGCTCACTTCTGCTCCTTCTCCCCGTCCTAGGAACCACGTCACCTCTGTAGTATGCTCCCCATCACTGTTAGCTCTCTGCCCACATCATCAGCCATATTCAGCCTTGGATTTCCTTCTCCATTTCACAGAAGCTCCCCAAGGTCATGAAGGAAGCAAGGAAAAGTACCAGAAAGGTAGCACAGCACACCATGGTTTGTTACCCTAATTTGTAATTAAGGGACAGTCCATGTTTATCTGGAGCTTAAGATAAGGTCTTCTCATTGTTAGGACGTGGTTACTTCTAAATAGTGAACTGTAGAAGGCATGAAGCTACATGTGCCAGCTGGTCAATCACAGCGAAATGTGTGTTTCTACACATTCAGTCAGTACATACTAGCGTACACATGTATGACTTGGCAAAGGACAGTTATTACATATAACAAAGCTTCTATGATTTAGCCTTGTCCTTTAAGTACTCCAGTTACTATCACCATCTTAGTAAGCCAAAAACCTCTTAATGTATGTTCTTAGCTCAAACTCTCTTATACAGATCTGTCTGAAAGGCACTAGCATCCAGTCTGGGCTTTCTGATTAGGGATTTTTACTGCTGTAGACTGAGTGATAAATTGTGTTTAAAGTGTCAGTAAGTACTTCTTCTAATAATGATAGATGACAATATTTAACAGTTACAGAGAAAAAAAAAACTGCTTTGATCCCATGTAATTCAAATATAGGAGTTTGCCTTTTCATCACAGAACATTTCTGGGAGGATTCAGAGTTGAGCTCTGGACTTATGCGCTGCAGTGCTTCTACAGCCAGCTTTGCCTCAAAGTTACATGATATTCTACATAAATCAAAATTATTTTTCTATCCACTTTCCAGTTACCATTACGCTGTCTGCTCAGAGTAACACAAGCCTTTTCACAAATGTTTATTGATATCCCCAGTGTTCCATGCAATTAAGATGTTACCAAAATGTATTGCTTTTGTTATTTTGTTTTTAATTTTGTGCATTCATTTCTCATTGTTCATCTGAATCGTGTCATGTGTGCATTTCTCCCTCTGAGGCCGAATTGTTCTTGTCGTCCATACTAAAGCAATTGGTTACTTCCTGACACAGGTCAGGGAACAAGTTGGGGTATGCAATATGAATACAGAGATTACTAATTAAAATAATTAATGATTATTGTATTTTCATTATTTTATATCATACACAATGCACACATAGCAAATAATGAACAATATAAAAGGATGCATTAGGAAAGTGTGGGAAGAATGCAGGAAGGTCAAACCCCAAAACCCGCCAAAGAGGCTGCTCAGCAGGGCCAGTGGCACATCCAGTTTTCCAAGCTCCTTTGTTTTACAGTAACTTGTCATGAAACCCTGCTCATGTCCCAAAATGTGAATACAATGATACTAAAAGCAAAAAAAAAAAAAAAAAGTAATATTGCACATCTCTCTGAGCTGAAGTTGCTAGAGAACTACTTCATTTTCAGTAGAACAGGCTTTTTTAGATTAGAGAAATAAACAATACAGTTTTACTTGGCATTAAGAAACTGAACTTTATTCTACTGAGACAGAGAGTTAAGTGTCAATAACTGAAGAGAGGTCCCAGCACCATTCATTCCCTTCTAGGGGCTGTCAACTGAAGTTAGAGTCTATATTAGTACATCCACAATAAATGTATCCCCAAAGAATGCAGAATAATTACAAGCAAAACACAAACCGTAGAAAGAAGGTTGAACATCCGTATTTAAATAAAAATCTGATATCCAGCAAGGAAAAAAAAGTTATTGCAAGGTCTTGTGGGAACCCAGGGGAAAAAGCAAAATTACTTGCCAGTTCTAAGTTAGACAATAGTTGCCAGAGAACATGTGTTCTGTTGTCTTGCTAAGAAGTGATGCCGACAGGTGACTTCTATCGAATTAGTTTTAAAAAACCTAAACCACTTTGTTCAGTAATTAGTTTATACTAAGCGTTAACTTGACCCTTTAGCAAGAACAAAACCCTAATACATAATATATCCCTTCCTGATACTGAAGGTCAATCAGAATTTTGCCATTAATTTCGAACAGGAAGAGTTTAGTCTCCTCCACTAATCTGCTTAAACCAACTTTCCCTTGATTCCCCTCACTAGACCTTGTTTAGGCCAAACTCCTGCACGTCCACTTTCACTGCCATTCTGATGATGAGCACCCCTGATCTGGTGCTCTGCAGTATCTTCTTTTGCAGCTTACATTCTCTGCTGCCTGCCTGATTCCCGTAAGCGATGCCCGTCACCATGTTTTGTTAGTCCTTTCTGCACTCTGAGCTGCCAGCGTGATGCTTTGCAGGGGAAAGCGGCAAATTCACGTGGTGTTGTGGAGTGACTCAGCTAACACATTTCCTTCAACTACCTGCAACAGCTGGATGCTAAAAGGGACCCAGACAAACATGCTGAAAATGCAGACCTCTAAGTCACGTTATATGTGAGATGTAATGGAGCATGTTGACTTAGAGCCTCATAAATAACCCCTATACCACCTTCGCCACCGCATTTTGGTTCCACAACCCAGAAACCTATTAAAGATAAGTAATTATCACCACACCTTCCCAGGAAGCATTCTCCACAAAATGGTCCTCAGACAGACTAATGCTTCCTTTTTCTGCAATAAAGTCTTGGTTTTCAATTTTTGGTACAATTAAGGAGCACTGTAAAACATTTTTATTATTTTTTGTTCAGACTGAAGAGACAATTATTGCGCTGTTTGTGTATGCAACAACCTATTCCAGTATTAGTCATTTTCCTTGTTTTTAGCTTCTGCTTTAAATTGCATGATGAAGAATTATGGCCACATTTGTGATCCCGCAGAGTTTGTTTTCATTTTTTATAGCATGGCAACACAAATGAAAAGAGACAGCTAACGGCCTGGGGAGGAAGATGTGTGGTCTCAACGGGAAGGCTGCAATGACAGGTATGAACACTCATTAAAGGGGTAGGGTGAGAGGACATTGATTTTTCCAAAGAAAAATACTTTTTTATCCTTCCAAAAATATCTTCCTGTAATTATCTGGTGCCGTGTTCATTCTATACGTGTTAATTGGAACAAGTTTTCATTTGCACAGGTGGCAGCTCAGGATATCCTCTCACACTGTAACAGCACCACATTACACAAAGAAGGGAATATGCAGCACAGCATCTGCCCTTCACAGGGCTGCAGCTATGTGTACCAACGGCCAGAGATGGCCAAGCAGCAGATGAGACTATCACCAAGGTCCTGTAAAACAGATTTGTGAACACAACAACCAGGGCTATGTCTATTCTAGTAAATTAAATGGGCCAGGGACTGTTCTCCAGCCTGGAGGCCAACTGGCAGAGCACAACTTCTATCTTTTTGGCTAAACTCTCTCATCTTCAAAACCAGAGTGGCTGCATTCAGGCTGTTCACTGGGCACTGTCCCTGGCTTGTGCTGTCTCCCCAGCCTTGCCTGAGCATTTTCTTGGAAAGCACTACTTGCAGCAAGCCAAAGATGTGATGGGACTGGGATAACAACAGTGAAGCTGAACACACATCCTTGCACGTGCCTGTGGCCCGACACTGTTTACAGGTATAGGCATAACCATGGAAACTGCTCTCAATATTTGTGCAGAACAGGCTCGTGAAGAATAAATCCAGCACCTTAGATTTGCGAAGTGCACTTGCAGAGCTTTGTAAGAATTTGATGGATTGTAGCTGTAAAGCGATGCTTAACTGTGAAAATGAGTTATTTCTGTGCTATCCTATCATCAACACAGTTTTTAGAAATTATGTGTTCTTTTATGTGGTGGGTAAGAGGACATAATTGCTTAATGGTGACTTCAAGAAATTAAAATGTCTCTCAAGTAATAGTAAATGACAGCAGCCTTGCTTTTATCCCCTTCCTCCCTCAGCGATAAGGAATGAACAGCCTCATAGTTAGTAGTCATCCAGTTGTAATTGCCATATTTCTATTCAGCCAGCATAAGCTTTTCCAGAACACCGTGCCCATGATCTCCTCACAGACTCGTCAGCTATGCCCTCCCTTCCTTCCACTGGCCCTGCCAGCATGGCCAGGGGAATCATAGTGACAAACTAACCTGAATCTGTGTGTGCCAGGGGTCACAGGACTTCCCTGCTTCAAGTCCCACAGGCAGAGCTGATCTAGAGCAAGTTCTTGCAAAACCAGTGGCCTTCGCTGCAGATTTCCAGTGATGGAGAATAGCTACACACTCAGGTACCAGCCTTGATGCACTGAGACTAATTACTAATCACAAATTGCTTAGATATTTTCTGCAGCTACTGATTAGTTTGACATGTTGTACCCAAGCATGCAATCTTTCTTAGTAATGCCTAGGAAACTGCAAATCTGATCAGGTCAATTAGACTACAGGTTTATGTCCTGAATTCTGTTAGTCTTTCTCTCCAGCCATTATTAACTTTGTCAGCATCCTCAGTACTTAATTTTACGTACAAGATTTATATAACAAGAATCACAGTTTTAAGGATATATATCCATCGGTATGCTTACTCACAGGCAGTTAAACAGGCCCAAATAATCTTGTATGAAGAGACTACTGTTGCCAAATTTGCTCATGCTTACATGTGTAAGCTGAACTGTAAGATGAACCGTCAGTCATGCTTCATAGCAAGGCATGTTTTCCTGGGGATTTCTTTTATCCCCCCCTTTTGGATCTTTGAACCCTCTTGCCATGATACATTTTTTGTTTGAACAGGGACACCAGAACTACATTAATTCCAGAAGCAAGATTGGCAGCCAACATCACAGTGCCACAGAATAATTTAGGGTGTGCTCTAGACTAATCTAAAAGAAGGGTCTACGCTGAATTCAGATCTAGCTGAATTCAGATCCTGTTGGAACCTGAAAACCTCCAAGGACATCCTGCAATCTTTCTGGACATTTACCATGGGGAAAAAAAGTCCTTCTGTCAGTATCTCCCTATTCCAAATTTGCCTATTCCTTGTCCTGCCCCTACCTGCACCACAGTAAAAGAATAGAATAGAATAGAATAGAATAGAATAATAATAGACATTTCAGTTGAAAAGGACCTACAAGAACCATCTTGTCCAACTGCCTGACCAATTCAGGGCTGACCAAAAGTTAAAGCATGTTATTAAGGGTATTGTCCAAATGCCTCTTAAACACTGACAGGCTTGGGGAATCATCACCTCTCTAGGAAGTGTGTTCCAGTGTTTGACCACCCTCATGGTGAAGGAATGCTTCCTAATGTCTAAACCTGCCCTGATCCAGCTTTGAACCACTCCCACACATCTTGTCATTGGATACAAGGGAGAAGAGATAGGCAGCTAAAAAGCCAAACTCCATCTCCTCAGTGACCTCAGTAGACACTGGGGGCTGCTGTTAGGTCTCCCTGAAGCTATCTCTGCTCCAGGCTGAATGGGCCCAGCTCCCCAGCCTCACAGGTCAAGTACTCCACCCACCACCATACTGGTGGCCCCTCTCAACTCACTCCGGTTTACTGATGTCTTTCTGCATCAGAGGTGGCAAAACTACATGCAAATATCCAGATGTGATCTAACAAATTCCAAGTAAAGCCAAATAAACACTTCCCGAATGTCCTGGATCTGTTGCTAAAGCCTAGGGTGTGGCTGACATCTTTGCTACCAGTGTTCCTGTGGTCCCATGCTCAGCTTTCCCCAAGCAGGACTCCAGGCCCCTTCCCACAGAGCTGCTCCCCAGGCAGGTGGTGCCCAGTCTGTGCTGTTTTAGGGGCTCATCCTTCCCAGGACCAGGAGTTGGCACTTCTTGTAGAGTTTCAGGAGGCTCTTGTCAGCCCAGATTTCTAGCCTAGTGCCTCTGAGTAGTGGTCCTGCCCACAAATGTTGCTGTTTCCCTAATTTGCTATCATCCAAAAAGCTAATGCAGTTATCATCTGCCTCCACTTCCAGATCACTGACACATGTAATAAACAGGAGAGATCACAGTACAAACTCCCAAGGAAGTCCCCACATTGATTACAACTCATTAATTACTGAGTCTGGTCACCCAAAAAGTTACTTTCCCCAATGTTGTAGCCCACCCAGCCAGCCCATAACACCCCAACTTGGATACAAAGAAGTTGTCAGAAACAGTGTCAAAAGCCTTGCTAAACTCGAGGTAGATATCATCATCTCTCTCAGCAGCAATTCTGGGGTTTTATCCGTCTAAGAACCAAAATATTCATTTCAACCACAGCATGTTTAGCATCCCATATTCTCTTAAGAGTTCTTACTCTGAGGCTAGATTTCCCCCTCACCCTGTAGCCATGCCATTATTTGATCATCAGTATAACCTTAATAACTTTATCTTTGGCCATGTTTAAAATGCACATTGCTGGCTGGAACCCAGTTCATTGAAATACCAAGACTTCTGTGTTTCCATGACCTACTCTCATATTATTTCTGGCATGTTATGTAGTATTTATTATGGAGCTGCCAATCGGAAAAGAAATGGAAGTGTTCGCTTTTTTATTATTGCTATCATCTGCTCTGGATAATGCAGCCTTTACGAGAATCACCAGGAGCTACATTTTAATGAGGTTATGTTTTACTTTATCCAGAGGCATATCAGTAGCACCACTGAAACTGAAGACAACACAGATTGGAGACTTTCTACTAGATATGTAGTTAATTTTTTCTCTTAACAGCCTCTCTGCCAGCAGTAGTACTTATTTATGTTTTTTTACCTTGTTCTTTAGCTAAAAGTTATGATCACTGTGAGCCTGCATCTTCCCTACTCCTAAAGTTTTGTCCAGTTTGCTCTGTTCAGTGTGACACCAGAAAAGGATGCACTTTCCTTGACTGCAAATGCAGCAGAGAGATATTCTGCCTTAAGGAAATATTTATAGGCAGGGTCCTAAAGAAAACTTGTCTCTTGGGTTCCTTGCCTCATTTCCAAGTTAACTGTATGATTTTTATTTTTTTAATACTGTTGACACAGAGGACTGATAGCAGTGGCTTTTTCATCCCAAACAAAATTTCCAGTGAAATACCTAAACTGTGAAGACAGAATTAATCACCTTCTAAACTTGGATCATAGGTCAAGAAGTGTCACTTAATAATCTTTTACATCAAATCTAACGAGAAAGTGAAGAATATGCTTTAAAGGAAAGTGTAATTTAAAGAGTAGAACCTGTACTTGTGCATCTAAATTATATTTATAATGCACAAGAAAAAAAAATATAATGTTTCATTTCCCAAGAATGTCTTTACCTTTGCATTTATGAGTTTTCTTTTTGTGCTGGTTTTGTCTGGGATAGAGTCAATTTTCTTCATAGAATCATATAATAGTTTGGGTTGGAAGACACCTTCGAAGCTCATCTAGTCCAACCCCCCCCTGCAATGAGCAGGAACATCTTCACCCAGATCAGGTTGCTCAGAGCCCCGTCCAGCCTGGCCGGGGATGTCTCCAGGGATGGGGCATCCACCACCTCTGTGGGAAATCTGTTCCGATATCTTACCAGCCTCATTGTAAAAAATTTCCTCCTCATGTCTAGCCTGAATTTCCCCTCTTTTAGTTTAAAACCATCACCCTTTGTCCTATCACAACAGGCCCTGCTAAAGAGTCTGTCCCCATCTTTCTTATCAGCCCCTTTCAAGTACTGAAAGGCC
>VWYH01000593.1:314056-408983 GCA_013399365.1 Pampusana beccarii
ACACAGGACTGCAGGTGGGGTCTCACCAGAGCGGAGCAGAGGGGCAGAATCACCTCCCTCCACCTGCTGGCCACGCTGCTTCTGATGCAGCCCAAGATACAATTGGCCTTCTGGGCTGCAAGCACAAATCACCAGCTCATGTCCAGCTTTTCATCTACCTAGTCCTCTCAAGTCCTCTCTCAATACCTTCATCCCCCAGCCTGTTTTGATACTGGGGTTGCCCTGCCCCAGATGCAGGACCTTGCACTTGGCCTTGTTGAACCTCATGAGATTCACATGGGTCTACTTCTCGAGCTTGTCCAGGTCCCTCTGGATGGCAACCCGTCCTTCAGGCATGTCAACTGCACCACTCGGCTTGGTGTCATCCGCAAGCTTGCTGAGGGTGAACTTGATCCCACTATGTCATTGATGAAGATATTAAACAGTACTGGTCCAAGTACAGACCCCTGAGGGACACCACGTGCTACCAGCACCGTTGACCACCACACTCTGGGTGTGACCATCCATTCAGTTCCTCATCCACCAAAGAGTCCACCCATCACATCCATAGCTCTGCAATTTAGAGAGAAGGATGTTTTTGGGGACTGTGTCAAAGGCTTTACAGAAGTCCAGATAGACATGCATAGCCCTTCCTTTGTTCACTGATGTAGTTACTCCATTATAGAAGGCCACTATGTTGGGCAGGCAGGACTTGCCCTTGTTGAAGCCATGCTGGCTGTGTTGAATCACCTCCCTGTCTTCCATGTGCCTTAGCATGGCTTCTAGGAGGATCTGTTCCATGATCTTCCCAGACACACAATTGAGGTTGACAGGCCAGTAGTTCCCAGAGCCCTTCTTTCTACCCTTTTTAAAAATGGGTGTGATGTTTCCTTTTTTCCAGTCACCAGGGACTTCATCTGACTGCCATGACTTTCAAAGATCATGGAGAGTGGCTTGGCAACTACATCAGCCAATTCCCTCAGGACTCTGGGACGCATCTCATCAAGTTCCGTAGACTTACGTATGTTCCCGTTCCTTAAGTGGTCATGAACCTGATCCTCACAGTTGGAGGGACTTAGCTCCCCCAGTCCCTGTCTTGCAGTTCATTTTCCACTTGAGAAGTGTGGGAAGACTGAGGCAAATAAGTTGTTGAGTACCTCAGCCTTCTCCTTGTCCATTGTTACCAGTTTACCAGTCTTGCTCATTGCGGGGGTACACACTTCCTTGACCTTCCTTTTCCTGCTGACACACCTGTAGAAGTCCTTCTTGTTACTCTTTGCATTCCTTGCCAAGTTCAGCTCCAGCTGCACCTTGGATTCCTGACCCCATCTCTGCCCCACCAGGCAGTGTCCCTATACTCTTCCTAGGTTACCTGTCCCTGCTTCCACCACCTGTGCATTTCCTTCTTGCCGTTTAGGGCAGGTCTCAACACAGTCATGCCAGCCCCTTGCTCTCCTTACGCAATTTCTTACACCTGGGGATCGAGAGCTCTTGTGCTTGTTGGAAAACGTCCTTAAAGATCTGCCAGTTCTTTTCTGCTCCCTGTCCCTGAGGGCAGCTTCCCAGGAGGTCCTGTTGACTAATGAAGAGCTGGAATTTGGCTTTCCTAAAATTCAGGGTCCTGACTTTACTCTTTGCCTGTCCTGCATCCCTCAGGACTGCAAACTCCACCAATGCATGATCATTGCAGCCCAGGCTGCCTCCAATCTTGACATCACCAATTAGCTCACTTGCAGTGGTGATCATGAGGTCCAATATTGCATCTCCCCTGGTAGGGCTGTCTATTATCTGGCTTAGGAAGTTATTCTCAAAACACTCCAGGAGTCTCTTGGGTTGCTTACAGCTCACCGTGCTACTTTTCCAGCAGATATCAGGGTGGCTGAACGCCCCCAGCAGGGCAAGACCCCCAAGCCTCCTGTAGCTGTAGTAGGAAGGCTTCATCAATAATCTCCCCCTGATTGGGTGGCCTGCAGTGAGCACCAATCATAAGGTTTCCTATGTTGCCTTGGTCTCTGATTTTTACCTATAAGCTTTCAACCTGCTTGTGGCTATTCTTCAGGGACAGATCTTCACACTCTATCCGTCTCTTGATGTAGAGGGCAAGCCCTCCACCCTTCCTTCCTTGCCTGTCTCTTCTGAACAGCCTGTAGCCATCCATCACTGCTTATTAGTTAGAATGGGCCTACGTTTTGGATTTGTGCTGAAAACAGCGTTGATAACACAGGGATGTTTTAGTTACTCCTGAGCAGTGTTTACATAGTCAAGGCCTTTTCTGCTCCTCACACCACCCCACTAGTGAGGTGGCTGGGGGTGCACAAGGAGTTGGGAGGGGCCACAGCTGGGACAGCTGATCCCAACTGACCAAAGGGATTTTCCATACTATATGATGTCATGCTCAGTATATATTTTGGGGAAAGTAGAAGGAAGTGGGGGACGTTCAGAATTATGGTGTTTGTCTTCCCAAGCCAACGTTGCATGTGATGGAGCACGGCTTTCCTGGAGATGACTGAACACCTGCCTGCCCATGGGAAGTGGGGAATGAATCGCTTGTTTTGCTTTGCTTGTGTGCAGAGCTTTTGCTTTGCTTTAATAGGTGATATCTTTATCTCAAAACATGAGTTTTCTCACTTTTACCCTTCCTGTTCTCTCCCATGTCTCACCAGAGGAGACTGAGCGAGCAGTTGGGTGGGGGTTAGCTGCCTACTGAGGTTAACCTTGATACTTTTCAGTTATTTGAATCCTACATTCCAGTCTAGTGTTTTCTCAAAATCCCACTGAGGATGTTTGTGTCTGGAACAAAATAATGAATTTTTACTTTCGTGCTATGGCACCACTGGGGCAGAGGAACTCCTCCTTTTCCTCTCATGAAAATAAAACAAAATAAAGCCGGAGAAAGATGAGCACGGAACTGTTTCCGATACAAAGATATGCCTGAACTTTCCCCATTTTCACATAAAATGACTGAGTGAATGGCTTTACTAATTTAATTCCCATTTGCTTTGCTGTAATATACCCTTTGTAAAGGTTAGAAGTCCATCTGCTTATTCTTCCGTCACAGACTCGGCACTGTTCCAGCTGCAGATGTGGCAGCTCCAGTGCAAAATGAACAGTTTGAAGAGTCTCATTTCTAGCCCAAAATGCAAAAGCTTTTTCTCTTGAAGGAAAAATATATATCCCATATCAGTATTTTGTTAACATGTCCATAAATAAGAACACTAAACAGAGCAGGCCTGTCAGAAACGGGCCAAAAATGTGATTCTGGGAGGCTGGATAGACATTCCCTCTGCTCTCAGTAACTCCCAGAATCCCATTTCTTCACCTCTCATTCCAGATAAATTTTGAAGAACACAAAACAAAGACCAAACTTTGGATGTCAAGGGTGACCCCAGCAGTGTGTGTCAGCTGGAGTTGGTTTTAGTCATATTTTGCAGTATGGAAGAGCATCTATCACCATCCCATTTCCATTCTGGGGAGGGGTAAAATGCCACTGTACTGCAATCAGATCATTAATGGATCGTTTCAGTGGGTGATGATGTCATTTGCAGGACTGTAATGTGTGTACATGCTCAATCTCCTCCTGCAATCGAATGATTTGAATTTTCTTTGTAGTTGTACTTTGGAAATCACTGATGCTGGATGAAGGAAGAGACCACGCTGTGCAATGTTCTGAGGACAGCTCTGATCTCCCCAAAGCTTTGTTCTCATTTCAGTGGAACTCCATCAGCATAAAGCCTTTTCTCAGCCACCCACGATGCCATGAAGATGGGACTGACGTCCCATGTCTCAACTGCATATCTCAGGTTCTGATCTCCTTTACAATGATGTGAATTAGGAAATAACAGTTGTATTCAGTAACGCTTCACAGATGTAAAACTTAAGTCACTAGGACCCCAGAGTACATAGACAAGACTTTTCAGCCATAATCACATCCATAAAAACCCTCTGGCCCTGTTGCACTCACCCTCTACTACAGGACAGGAATATGATTGTACTGTCTGTCTCTCTCCCACGTCTAACAAGTAGAAAAGCATTTTAGGGTAAATGCAGAGTCTTGTGTAGTGCATCTCTGCACAAACCATGGCTTAGGGCAGCAGAATGGCAACCAAATGAATAAAGTGCGTGGGGGGAACAAAAAGGCAGTTTCATTTGGGCAATCTGGCACCCCTGTGATGTCCCGCTGTGACAAGCTGTCCTGGAGGGTAGCACTATGGAGCAGCACTCACCTGCACCAGGGACAGCTTAGTCTTCACAGCTCTAGCACTGGGCAGGAGCAAAACACCTTCACTTACCTGAGAGAAAGCTGGAAAAAGTGGCATGCCCTCCAAAATGGTGCATAAATCTACAGTACTGAATAAAGCAGTCTAGGAAGTATTTAGGAAATATTAAGGAAAGCAGTTTCTCCTGGACTTAGACTTTTCCCTCCAGGCAGTATTCACAGTCCGCACTTTCTCCATTTATGTTGTGCATGTTGGTTTCTTGTCTCCAACTATTAATTCTTTTGTGAATGTCTGTCTGCCTCCAAAGCTCCACTTATAGCTCTTTTTCAAACTAGAAACTAAAGCTTCTTATTGGCCTGCACCTTAGAAAAGAAAATTACTATTAAAGTATTTCCCAGAATAGTCTTTAAGATCATTTTGGTCTTCCACATCTACTTCTGACCTCTTCATCTCACATCCATCTGGAATGCATTAGGCACACTGCTAACTGTCCAGAGGTTTGGTTCCTAAGGCCAGTCCTGCAGAACTGTCTCTTAAGCACAGCTTTCTCAGAAACCCTCACCTGTCATTTTCTGTTTAATCTAGGCTACTTAAAAGCAAAACCCCTGTGCTTCTCCTCCTGAACAGTACCACCTTCTGTATGGAATCCATTCAGCTCCTCCACAGCAGAAATTGACCCAAATGGACCTTTTGCAGAGGATATCACAGGCTTCAGCTCTGCGAACTAGCTTTATGGGCCATTGACAGTTTTATATAGCTTCAACAGAGTATATTTTTTATCCTTTTATAGCCTGTTATAAATAAGACAATGGTCACTTTCTATTGTTTCTAGAATGGCTTCCTGTCTTGGTAAAGGTCAGGGAACAAATGGGTTTACGCAACTTGTAGCTTCTGAAGAAGCATTGGTAAGGCAGGACAGGAATACCTGAGCAGACACTGTTGAATACAGAAGGTCTTTAATTCTGGCAGCATACACAAGAATCACTTTTCAAATATAAAATTCCTCCCACTAGATATTGAAAATTGGGCAAGGGCCAGAAATGTTAAATGGAAGGCAGCACTTGTTCTGCTCTCAAAGAAAGGCTGGTTTGGAAGAAGTGTAGCACAATCGTGATAAATCTCCCTTAGTTCTGGAGATGCAATATGTCAGCAACATGAGAGGGAGCGAGCAGGAGAAACAGAAGTTTAAAAAGCCGCTGGGATATTGTGGTCAGGATCATGCAACTGAAGATCAGACATTCAATCTGAAAGTGGCAATAGGGAAGAAAAGCAAGGGAGCACAGCGAGAGGCTATGGGCTATTAGAGATAATAGAAAAAAGGCTTTTGACAGAGCAGGGAGACTTATATAAACTGTAGATTAAAGCCCACCTTGCTGCACTGGAGAGATGGAGCTGGTTGACCTGATGTATGTTCATCCTGTGGCAGGCACTAGCACAAGACACAGACTAAATGTCAGGAAGAGAGTTTGACTGGGCAGCAGGATTAGATGTCTTTACTGTCCTTCCTGAAATATTGCTGGAAATTGATATTCTAAATATATACATGCAGAAAAAAAAATTGTATATCAGATGCATTAGTGACTTTTTTCTTGAAGATAATCCTTACCTACAAAGAAATAAGCGGTTAACAACAGCAATGGGGAAAAAAGTATTCTTCTCTTTATGTATTTAACACATAATAAAATTACAAGACAATAGCGGAAAGAGAGCTGAGCTGAAAGAGGAAGTCAAATGTGTTCTGAGCACTTTCTGGGGTCCAAAGAGAAGAGGAATAAAGGTTAGCATAGAAAATAAATGGGCTTTTTCAGAGGAAAAGGCGGAAGGCAGCTTTGGTGCAGAAGTTTGAGACCAGCATTGCTGCTGAAGGTTTCCTCTTGAAAAAAAACAGATCCAGAGGTCTAGAAGACACAATATCCAGGCACTCACTCCTCTCACATCAAGCTTTTTTAAGGATTGTGTTTCATTTTCCCCAAAAAATGCAGTGTCACCAAAGCAGAAGGTGACGGTAGAAGATAGAAGCAGAAGGACCCAATGAGTTCTGGGTTTCCAGACATGTAGGTCCCCACAATGAGTCCTGGGTAAGAATGCATCTTCTTTGCTTTGACTGTCATTTCACTATTTTATCATCACTTTTCCCTCCATCTTCTCTTACTCACAATGTTATTCTGAAAGAGACACAGCCTGAAAATGTGCCTTTTTCGTGGTGTTTTTTTTTCTGTTTCCTTATGCGTATTGTTCCTTTCTCTACCTTCTTCACTCTTCCAGAGGTTTCAGGGACAGTCCTGAGAGACGCTGTTGGGCTGCCCTGTGCAATGATCTTTGTCTCCAGACTGCTGAAGGGAAATAAACATCATCTTTACTGTGTTTTCTGTGACTTCAGAATATGCTATAAAACAAAAAAGTTCAATAAACCCCATTTAGGAAAGTAGGAGATGTAGAGCACAAGCCTCTCCTCAGGTCTACAACAGCCCTTGCGATTTTATGACCCACTGAAAAAGAAAACAAACCCTTTTCTTTGGATATAGGATTGCTGGTCTTTCCCTGCTTACCTCAGGGGAAAGTTATGTCAGAATATGAGTTTGAGCCCATCTTTCCCCAAGACCCATCTCTCCGTGGACCACTCTTCTTCAGTGCTTACCCTGTTCAGAGCAAGGAAGAGGTTCGTATCTACATGGCCATTCGTGCCCCTGCCTTTCGTGTTTTCTGCCAGATAAAAATGAAACTCTCAGCAGCAAACATAGTGTTAATTTAGACATGGCTGGGATTTATTCTGCCTCTTTGTTAAACACCACTTTGAAATCCTCAGTCGTTTTCTGCTATAAATTTTACCAATCTTAAATGCACTTTTAACAACTAAAAATCTTTTTAGTATATATAATTTAGACAACATGAGATGACTTTGTTTTAACCGAAGATCCCACACAGGTTATTACATGATACATAAGGTTTCAGATAAATCCCATTTAAACTAGTCAAGCTTAAAAAAAAATCCTACCGTAGTCAGATCTGTTAAAAGTAATTTTTCCCAGTATTACTCAGGATACAATTCAATAAAAACTGTATAAAGCCAAATATGATAGCTAGGGTGGTGTAACAATTTTGTATCACCTAAGCATACACTATACTTAAATGCAGACAATTTTCTGTTGGAAAACTTCATTTTTTAGGGCAGTTATAAGTCTCTAGGCTTTCATTCAGAATGCGTGTTAGGGACCATATCACAGTAAATACCTGAATAAATAAGCACAACTAACACTGAAATATGAATATTATTCAGTCCAATTTCCTTTGATTTTGACATAACCAATTTTGAAAGTCACAAAGTAGATCACAGTGGTGTGTCACCTGATTGCATCCAATATAAATCTAGATAAAAGGTTGTATCATTGTTAATATATCAACTTTCTTAGAATGCTTTTCGGCTGCTGACACATCAGCTAGATTGCAGTGATCAATAAAAGCAAACAAAATTCTGAGATACTAGAATCTTTATAGTTCCCCTAGTCAATTTTTCATATCGTACTTAATACCCAAGTCTTATGTCTAAACTTGCTGAGCTAAAATGTAATTCGTATGATAATGAAATGTCAAATAAGTCTTGAGGTAGAGATCTAGATATTTAAAGTAGCTGATTTCATTGGGAAGCCACTTCTTAAAGATACAAGGAATGATCAGATGCTCTACTCATTTTCTGTCAGCATTCAAGTAGAAGTGTATTTGTTTTACTAGAATTTAACTTCCTCCTAATAAATCACACTTCAAGAGCACTAACATCTAATTACTGATTTACACTTACACAGTCTATTATCCCGTAATGAAGATGAAGCCTATTAGAGCAGACAGTTCACTGAGAGTTCAGATGCTAAAGAACAGCAACGATGGGATGCTTGAAATGGGAAACAAATCCTGGTTTTCAGATGTTAAGCTTGTTGATTTGATGTCCTGCAAGAACTGGACCAATCTGTATTAGACAGTTTCTCTAATATACCTCTGGTTTTAGCCTCGATCCTGCCTGGAATGTGAGCTTTGTTATAACTGTCACATATTGCCAGAGGGAAAATTTGGCCCTGTGTACATCAGGTGGAAAATCAAATCAAAAAGAGAAATCTCTGCCCCACTAGATACAAGAAACACATGACAGAGCTTTATTCCAAGTTAAGCAATTTAATTATAATCATTGTAGATAATGGAGAAGAGAAAAAGAAAAAAAAAAAAAAAAAGGATGAGGTAGTTTTGTTCAAAATAAAAAGGTGCTGGTACAGTATGCAACCCCACAATGCTTTGGTTTCCAACACAGAATACATAAAAGATTTCACAAAACTATGCAGCAACTATGAGACCTTAGCATTGTAACAAATACGGCAGCAAAAAAAGCAATCTCAGTGACAGCTACAGCAATGGAAAGAATGAACCATTGGCATATCTGGGAATTGTAAACAGAGACTTGCAGCTTGAGTCCCTTCACTATTAATAGTGAGAATGATAACGTAATCTGAGATACAGTTTCAATCCAAAGGAGTTGTAACTATACAAAAAGGAAATGTCAGTATGGGAACCTGCTTAGACTTCCACCTTACCACTGGAAGATGTGGGAATTACTGAGCTGAGTTTGTGTTGCTTTGTATTGACACCCAAGGCTGCAACCAGGGTTGAACCGATGGGTCCTAAATGGAAACACATTCAGAATATTCCTGGCAATTAAAAGGACATCTTGTAGCATCACATCCCGTAGTTTCACTGGATGTTCTCCAATACGCACTTCGTTGAATTCCTGCACATTGACATCATTCTTGTAATTGCAGAGTCCTTTTAATGCCAAAGTCCAAAAACATTTCAGAGAAATAACTGATGAGCTCTTACGACGGCTGAGCTTGGGGCCCTGCTGCAGTGCTTTGTACTGGTGTCATAACCTGCGATAATATACATCTTTTTCCTTGTTTTTATAGTCACATCTAAGTAATCAGATGAGGTCATTTAATTAATCAGCTACATTCTTCCAACAAGAGGAATATTCAAAGTAGAGCCCCAAATCTTGACCATTTCTCTTATGTTGGTCAGACTCTGGTCCTTTCATGGGATAGTGCAATTACAAGTCCTACACAGCGCTTGAGAAAACACATATCTTCCTACAAATCTAACTGAAAAACACACAAACCTTCCTGTGTCCAAAAATCAACTGAATTACACATAGTATAATGCCTTTTCTTAGGCTCAAATATTTTATTTGCAAACATGTATTATGATAGTAATGCTGACCACATAAAGTGTGTAATCTAATTTGAGCATCAGCAAACCAATGTCAACATTATAAAATGAACTAGTCATTCTTCCACTTCATTTATTAACTGGGTTTGCTAACAGTCATGACAGAGAAAGGACATTTTTGCTTTTCATATCAAAATAGAGTTTGCATTGACGCTAGTGAGAAAAGTCATTCTTTCACCTGGAAGGTAGTTTGACCAAATAAGCACTAAAATACAAGAAACAGAAAGATCTGAACAGCTTCAGACATCTAAAGTGATTAGCATTCTTTTATTTAGAGAACTCATTGTTTGTCCCTACCAAAAAGAAGAAATTATTGATCCTTCATTCACTTTTCAACTAATTAGATATTATTGCTCAGCTTCTTACTAATACGATGCTTGCTCTTCTGGATTAGTTGTATGTCAGCCCTGATTAGAACTGGCATAGAAAAGCATAGAAACAATCAACACTCCCACTAAGAAAGCCATGGCCTAACTTGGTGGAAAAGATGTATTTCTCTGGCAGGTCCTGTAAGATTTCCAGGCCTCCTTGTTGCTGCAAAGTGCTTGGCGTTACAGAAATTGGCTCACAGTCCATGTCCTATCATCTCCTCCCATCAGGGTTAAGACCACAAGGTTAAGACCACAGAGACAGGAAAGACAGAAAGAAAAGGGAAAAAAAATTTAAAAGTCTTGATTGTTGCACCTTGTTCCAATTGTGTATGGATCAAAAGGAATAAACATGCAGGCTGTAACACCATTTATTCACAAGCAGTATAAACATTACTGATATGGTACTGTCTGATCTGCAGCATTCCATCTGCCAGCTGCAAGAACGAAAAAGGGAGAGCAATTAAGAATATTAATCAGGGCTTGAAGTGCTGCATGATTCATGATTCATGTGAAGAAAGATCAAGATATATCAAAAAGATAATGTGTTTACTTAAAATAAAATAGAAGCATGATTTCTTTAGTCCTGCATATTTAATGTAGTACATTTTTTTCCCTGTCTGCACTGAACTTTCCACCAAATCTCTGGCACGCACTTTGAATAGTCAAGCACTTAGCTCAATCTATCTCAGTCTAATTCAGGCTTCTGATTACTGATTATTTAGAAGCACTTAGTTAACATTAGAGTATCAGCAGTTAGATTATTTCCCTGGTGATCTTCATTCTGGTATTTAATAATGTCATTTCATCCATTCCAATTAGACTTTTCTGCTAAAAAAAAAAAAAAAAAAGAGAAAAGTTTCATTTAGAATTCTGGGTAAACACAGTGCATAACAGAGAATTTGATCCTTGCTCTGAAATTATTTGGGTATGCTAGCAAAACCACTCTACAAGTTTTGTGGAAAAAGATATGTATATCTGTACAGCAGAGGTATTTCTATTCAGAGTTTTAGCTTCTGCTGACAATCTGTCTCCCCATGGATAAGTGAAGGACAACACTGTAAAGAGATTTAAAGTGTCTAAACATGCAGAATGGTGTCTACTCGGATTTTGTTTCTCTGCCAGACAACTATACGCAAGCAGAAATCACAGTTCAAAATCTAAGGAAATAAGACATCCATTCAGAAATCCACCCAAGAAAACTAGCCTTTTGTGTGTACAAAAGCTACAGAAGCAATCGAATACTATGCAGACAACACTTTTTACTGCCACTCACCATGTTATGTGGCCTTCTTACTGTGGCAGGCACTTGGGACACAACAGGCAGTGCCAAAGCACGGATCTTCTGCACACGCGGACCACGTCTCTAAGCTGAGAGAAAGAAAGGTTCAGCGCAATCTGTCCTGGCCATCAGTTTGTCTCCAGGTCAGCAGAATCCCTCGTGCACCTCAGGGAATCAGAGGAGAAGACTCCACTGTGGAAACTGACCCCCAGACACTCATGGAGTTTATTTACCATGCCTCAGAAAGTTGTCCTACATAAAAAGTTGCCATATCCTAAGCTTGGGAAGTGGAAGGCAGCCCAGGCTCACTGGGCTACTTATTACAGCTATTCCAACAGTTGCAAACACTGCAAAACCAAGATCAGATTCCTGATTTGAAGGTCTATGGTATTTTGATTGAGTCTCTTTTCCAGAAATAAGAAAGACTCGAGATTTTAAAGCATCAGCTATTTAAGGATGTCTCAGTCTGGAGCGTAAAAATGTCAAAAATTATGTTACGCATTTATAAGGTAGAGATTCTGTTGGGTCACGCAACAGCTTGCACCTGTCAAGACAAATTAAGACAATTTTGTATGCAATTTTCATATTAAAAAAAAATTATTTCCTAGCTTTGAAGCAGGTAAAAAGGAGCATTTATGAAGTTAAAGAACCTCAGAGAGAGGCCTTTTAAAAAGATTAACCTGTTAGAAGAGGATGAAATGCTATCAAGCTCTGCAGTAGAAGCCTGATAACTTCAGGCTGCTTTTGAAACCATCCAAACAGGTGCTTTAGATTATTTGGAATCATTTTAAAGAGGGTCTGCGTGCCATCTTTTGCAATAAAATAAGGACCTTGGCACTTGATGTCCTCTGTCATTAAAGGCTGAAGTATAACATTAAGCAGGTTGAAAACAGATGGCCCACTAAAATTGAATGTGTGCGGGGAAAAAAAAAAAAGTGGGAATAGTGGGAATATTTGGAGAAAGGACATAGAAATACAACACCTTTTGTGCAGACAATATGCCAGAGGGCACAGCATGCACCTATATGTGCCATCTTCACAAATTATTACAGCTATTTGCAAGAATGCATGAAGTTTAATCCTACCAAATGCAAGGGACAGGCTGGGTATGCTGACTGTCTTATTCAAGTTTTCTTCTTAAGAAGGGTTGAGCACCTGGATGGCCTGTTCTTTGCTCAAAGAAAGGATGTGTTTTTCTTTCAGTTGAAACACACATATAAGAAAAAACCCTTTGCCAAAGTTCAATAAAGATTGAAAAAGCAGCAAAGTTGATGATAAAATTTCTCTATGCTGGGTCTCTCTGCAAACAAATCTTCATTTTATTATTTTTTCTGGTCACATTTTTTTTACCTCCACTTCCCACCATTGCTTTTCTCATAGCCTACAACCTAGGTCTGCATTAACCCCTTCTTCAAGCGCAGTAAAAGATCTAAAAAGTTAAATCATTTCATAAGCTCAACAAGAATCTCTGTCCAACTGAGTGCTACTTATCTTCTGCCCTTCAGCAGACAGAAACTTCCCTCTCCAACACTAGTAGTGTGCAGACAACTAGTAATTTAAAACCATAGGGCTGACTGTACTGAAGTAAAAATCGTGACCGAGTAATTATTCAGAACCAACTTCTGCTCCGAAATACTTTGGGGTCACCTCAGAGAAACTTCATTCCCTGTGCCACAAAGTGGGCATCTGGGGTTGAAGGCTTGGGACTGAGGCTGAGGAGACAATTTCTGTTTATGCCACATGGTCTAGAGCAAGTAATGAGAACAGCTCGTACTATGCAAAATCTCGAGGAGGCTGTATGGCATGTAAATTTAGACAGTGAGTTCTGCAGTTCAGAAAGTTCCACATAATAAACAGTACCTCCCACAGTGAAATCTCCTTTTCTATATACATATATATGCACACAGAGTAGCTGAGATAACGAAGTAACTGAAAGCAAAATTTGCCTTAACTGTTGAGCACAGAGCAGTAGCATCAAACTCCTATTTAGGAATTTAATCTCGGTAGGTCTTTATGTTTTGAACGCCTTTTTTTTTTTTTTTTCCTACAACTGTTTTGGGTTTTCTTCTTAAATAAGTTGCAGAAGTACAAGAGGATACAGATCTAGCAAGCTTCAATTAGAGGAGAATGTCCTGAGTTCCCAGCTGCAGACAAGCACCTTAATGGTAGTTTGAGATAGAAAGGATGTCTTATGCCATTATCAAGATCTTTTCTGGCAGCAGCTTTCATAGCACTGTCAGATTAGAGTCCCCCTCATTAACTGTCAGCCACTATCTGTTTTTCAGTGGGAGAGAGGAGAAGGAAGGAATAATAATCCTCATATATACTGGATGGCCTCTAGGAGAGAAATGTCACTTAATGACATTTGTACAGCAGATAATACCAAGCAAATTAAAGGGCAGGAGGGATTTTTTTTTTTTCTTTTTTTTTTTTCTTTTTTTTTATTTTCCTCCAGAACTCCTAGAAGAAATGTTTGTTACTGTTCTCTCTCAAATTAGCCTTGCTGGTGACTTGGAGGTTTTGTGTCAGAAATTACTCACGGATCATTGGAGGGATAACAGACCCCCTTTTGCAGACCCGAGCACGCTAGAATATCTTCCTTTGCACTTCATGACTGACAGCAACTTCCTTTCATCCTCAGGCAATGGACAAATTAAAAGACAATCCTGGTCCCTGTGTTTTCCCTCTGATTGCTGTTCACAGGCTTGCTCTCAGCTGTGTCAGACTGTGCTATTACTGCACCTCAGCTACTTTCCTCTAGATAAAGGAAGGAAAAAGAGAATTGTCTAAAGGTTGGTTTGTTGAGTTTTGTTGTTTGGTTTGATGTTTTCTTTTTTTTTCCAGCCTTAGCTGAAAAACATTTTTGCTAGCCTTAGCTAGCAAACATTTGAACTTAGTGTATCCTTTGCACCCTGGTAGAAGCACAAGCTACCCCCTGTCATTCAGGAACAGAGATGATTTGGTGTGTCTTCCTTCCAGGTTTTATTTCCACCATAGAATTCTCGGATTTCTCTGCTCAGAAAATACCTAGAAATGCCAAATTAAAATTTAAAGATAATTAGAAAATATTGGGAGCAAATTTAATAGACAAAACATCTTTAAAACAGTACAGAGACAGAATTATCCTTGATCATTTCAATGACCTTATCTCTTAGGATAGCTGAAAAAGCTTAGGGATTTCACCACTCGGTGCATGGATGGCTACAGCCAACGTGGTGGCTTTCTAAAATCAGCTTCACTGATTTACCCAGCCTTGCAGAAGAGACAGAGCAGACAGCTGGGGAGGATAACAGCAGCAAAGTCTCAAGAGAAGTCAGTGCCTTCCTAAGCCAGAGCTTGAGAGATTCCAGCAAACATTCAAGGAATAAAGTTAGACAAATTATCATCTTCAGTGGCAAATTCTGTGCTGCATCTTTCTTCATAGTTCTTGGCAGTAACTTGTAATATTCCTTATAGGGTCTGAAAAAGCCTTGTTATTTTGTACATGGAGTCCGGTTGTCATATGGGTAGGAGTTTTTGCTTTGTCTGCATTCAAAGGCTCGCAGCAAGCTTTGCAAAAACAGATGTTGCTATATTTCTTGACAAGCCAGGCCTTAAATGTAAGCTTTTTTAGTCAACGGTTGCAAGATGATAGGAAATACGTTTTTCTCTTTTTATTTTTCTTGTCTTGGACAGCATTTGTTCTATTTCCTCAGCAGTGCTGTCTAAAGCTTCTGCTTCAGTCCTTGTTTTGATCTCCATGTGAAATCTGCCCAAGACAGACACACTCCCAAATCACAGTTGAAATTGTATGTCCTTGCAAGAGCAGAGAGAACATGAGCCACTTTGTTGGCATTTCTTCTAATCAACTTCACACACTCCCTTGGCTCCCCTCATAGATGCATGTGAGTCCAGGCTACGCCATAGGAAGCCTAACCACGGCTACCTAAGGAATTAGGAGGTAAAAGCCTGTCATGACAATTTCTAATTTTGGAGAAAATTTCTTTAATTACTAGGAGACATACTGTAGTAAGGGAAGGAGGAAAAAAAAAAAATACAGATGAAGTCAGATGAAATGTTCACCTTATAGCTCAGTACCTTGCAAATTACCCATATTACATTGCAGTGTGCTCAAAGAGAGAGAAACAACAAGAAGTCCAGCAGACAATCAAGAACCTTGGCTTTGACAGCCGAAAACTATACTGGATGTGCTTGGGGATATTTCCAAAGCTGTTGGTTATCTCATGACGCTCTTGGTATTGGACCAACCTAAGTACCTTGGGAAGATGGCTGTGAACACAGGGACTAACGACAGCCTTGGAGCTGGTTCAGCCACAAAGGACCAAGCAAGGCCACCATGGTGGTTGGTCACAGACAGCTGACCTGAAGATTTTGCCAAAAGACTGATGCCGCACACCTAGCACGTGTGAGCAGTCTGGCAGCTTGTCAGCTGAAACAGAGACCTGGACTTGGAGCTAATCCAATACAGAAATAGCCATCATCATGGTTTTCAGCTAGTTCTGTGTATCTGTTTCCAAACCTAACAACCCCATTGTTAATACTGTTGTAATACATTCCTGCCTGCTTGTACTTCCATATTTCTCTATTGTTGAAAGCAATTAACTGGCAAACAACAAAGCATTACATTCCTCCTCCTAGCAGTCTTTGAAAACAGTCTTTTGCCATGCACTAAAACTTTGTACATAAGTTTCCCAGCTGCCACAAGGGAAAGGAAGTTCTCACTGAGCAGCATGAACCAGGGTAGGTAACACCAGGCATCAGTCAGAACGAGATGTTTTCCAGTGACAAGCATTAGCCAGTGATGGCAAAAAGGAAAACAGGAGGTTTATGGAACCTGGAGGGCTTCTTGTGAGTTTGTAGCTATTCTCTGAATCACCATTGTTCTTCCGTTCAGCTGAAGGGAGAATGTGATCTGCTAATATACTACCCTTGACTGTGGCAAGACCAGCCCTGGTAACGCACACAGGCAGCAAGAGGCACTCACTTGGACAGCGTTTATATACTACTGCGTGCAAAACTATGCTCTGAACCATAAATAGACTCTTAATTGCCATAAATGCAAAGCCTGAAGGGATATGAGGGAACATTCCTTGAACTGCCTCCAGCCAAGATACTATACTGAGTTCATTATAGAAAGAAAATGCCTTCATGCCTTGAGAAAACAGAATCTTAGAACCTTTGATCACTGACCATCTTCTGGAAAAAGACTCTGAAGAATCTAAAATATATGAAACTTAGGAGCAATTTTGAGCATACCAAGAGACAGATTTATTTATCAAAATAAGTTTTAGAACCTTTAAAATTTAAACTGCCTTTTTTTCAATGGTAGTTGTTAGATGAAAAACAAAGGCATCAGGGACTCAAGAAGAAAGAGTATCTTGGAGAAGCAGCTCTTTTCTTCCGAAGAGTCACCAATTGTGACTATAAAGTTATCCAAATTTAAAAATACAATTGTAAAGATGTTTACTTTAGGTTCCGAGAAGCTAAAAAAATGTAAGAGGGTTATTGTAGAAATGTTAACAGCATCCACCAAAAAGGAGTGCTATAAATCAAGTGGCATGCCATAAATCTAAGCAGACAATTAATGAAAGCCTTGCTGAAAATCAGTGTGTCATTCCCTTCATTCCGCTGTCACCACTACCCTGCAAACATAGAACAGTTAGAGCTAATTTTTCCAGTAATAAAAAAAAATTGTGGCCTCAGAACTTTACTAAGAAAATATGACAGATTGGATAGAATTAGGTTAAGGGGAAAAATAACCTTTGGAGGGCAAAGCTTGTAATAAAAACACACAAATCTCAAAGACTGCGCTGGGGCTGGACCCTCACTTCAGAATTTAAATGCTGTTGCAACTGAAAGCCATGCTTTTGCATTACCCAAAGAAGAGATTTCCCCCGTTTTACACTATAATTTGGCTCCAGTAAAAAACAAATAGTACAGTCCTTGACTGTACCCACTTTGGGAGTGTGGATTTCAGAGAAAGGCAGACTCTGTGCTGTGTGAATGATGTATTCCTCATTGTACACATCCCACCATGCTGGCCCCTCCACACGCGAGTCCCTTTTAGATCTAGACTTCCATATAGATTTAGTTACGCTGGAAGAGCTGCAGTTCTCTAATTGTTCAGTCCTTCTGAACAAACATATAATAAGCAATTTTTTTTCACTAAACTTGCTACAACTTCTATGACCATCTGAAAACTGATTTACAATATCGCAGATTGGACAACATAATCATGGTAGCTAAAGATAATAAATAATTATTGTTGCCATCTGGAAGCTTTGAGAAGCATCCTTCTGAAGTTTGTTCTTCAGTTTCTGCTAGAATAGAGCTGGTACACAAGTCAACAACAACAACTTAAATTTACAGTATTAGAAGAATAGCTGCTAATTTGGAATCTACAAGGGAAAGGACTGACAATAATTTAAATGCAATTTACACAGAAATATTCATGAAATTTTGTAGCTATTTTTTAGCTTGTCAAGTATATTTATGTGGTAGAATAGTTTCCTGATTATCAGTACTTCTACTTGCAACTGTATACATCATATCATCTGAGAGACAAGGGTTTGTTTTGATACCTTTTCCATACCTTTATGAATCCAGTTATCCTTAAAGCCAACAGTTGCAGTGTGTATTTAGTGTATTTCTCTGCATTGTTACATTCACTGTGGCTTGCAAGATAGACATAAATATCTTACGCGGTGTTTAGACCACATAGGCATGGTAGAGGAGAGTTCAGCCCTGTCCTGATGCACGTTGCTGAGCATCAACCCATTGCTGTTGGTCACACAGCGCAGCTCCGGTGAGCAGCAAATGGTGCCGATGAGTGACAGCTTTGGCCTTTTCTTTCGCTGTTCTGTGGCTACCCCTGCAGGCAAGAAAGATGCAACCTTCAGCTCCTGAAATAGAGGTGCTTGGGGAGTGCACGGCATTCCAGTTTGTGAACAAAGATTCACCCAGCGCTCCTCAGAGCCACAGCAGATAACTTTGGGGCATCAAGCAAACAAAAGAGTGAACTTGCTCAAGTGGGATGCTGGAGGTCAAGGGCTTCCTCAGAGATGAGCCACAGCTATGGGAAGGGATTACATTACAATCCCATCTTGAGGGAAGCATGGGGTGCAAATACAATTTTTTTTAGCCTTGTCAACAGGTTTAAAAAAGGTCATGGGAGAGAGAAAATATGTGCACGGCACCCACAGGGCATGTTCTTGTTCACTAAAACAGCAGCCCAATATCTGTTCCTGCACATTGATTATATGATCGTCAGTGCAGTGTCAATTTGCCATGTGAGAGATGATCAAAGACCATAACTTCAGAAAATGTTTTCATGAAACAAGCTAATTCCCTGTTATGGCTGTTTATTCCGTGGGGGTTCACCAAAACAGTGAGTCATCACTAGCCCTTCAATTTATTTCAATTACTTGATCAAATGCAGCATAAATAATCCAATTAGTATATTCTGATTCAAGAAGGCCTGCATAATGTTCTTTAAAAAAAAAAAGAGAGAGAAAAGAAGCAGCAGCAGCAAGAGAATCCTGCCTGGAAGAAGCACTCTTTGAGTGAAGTGTTATTTGGTTCTGATTTTGCAAGGATGACATTTGGATTTTTGTGAGCTTTTGTAAGTAGGGCATTGAAAGTTTAACTTCTATTAAACCAAAGTTATACTCAGATACTCTCTCAACTGAGAACGTGCCTCCTCCTGGGCCCCCTTGCAGGTTCCTCTGCCTCATACACCAGGTTAATTTTGCAATCAGCACCCGTGGAAGGCTCTGTCTCTGAAACAAGCAGAGAGCGGGCAGTGGTTTGATCACATTGGTCATAATCAGTTTCCTTTTACAAAGGAAAAAGGAAAGGTAAAAGGAAACTGATTATGACCAATGTGATCAAACCACTGCCCACTCTCTGCTTGTTGTCACTCCAGTTATTTCATTTCCACACTGTTCATGGCAAAACATGAGCTGCAAACTACATCCAGGCAGCAGCTTTCAACTATGAATTGCAGGGCAAGGAATTGCAGCTTGGGGAAATCCAACAACTGGTTGTAAGGTTCAGCGTTGTCCTCTCCCTTGGCTGAACTTCAGTCAGTGAGCACCAGGGCTATGGAAAGGGGAATAAACTCACCCTGCCTTGCACTGCTTCAGGCTCAGCCCCTGGGAGCCAGAGACCTAGTTTTGGATGCAGGACAGGAGCAGACCCTCCTGCACCAGCTGGGAAAGGCTGGTACCTGCAGAGCCCTCACTTCTGACCACCTGGGCTCACCTCACAGAAGACAGATCCACAAGGTCACCAGGAAACCTCCCCACAGCCTCTGGATCATCTGGCAAGGGAAGAAGAAGAAACCTTTACCAAGACAAGCAGTGAAGGTATTGAGCTGGCTGTTGCACCCTGTGGAGAGACAACGATGAGGGGTCTCCTGCAACTGCAGTTCCCAAGCCCAGGGTATCCAGCACTCCCTGGGAGGTGCCACATGATATGCCATGGGGTGCTTATTATGCACGTGTTTTATGAAGAAGGTTGTCTTTAAAGAAAAATTATGTTGTTGACTATTACGGAAAAGGAACTAGGAGTCAGCCTAAAGCACCCGAGAAATGCTATTCAGCTGGAAGTGGGAGTTGTCCCCCAGCCAACCCTCAGTGCACATTGAGAACATTTTATTTCTTTGCTCCTATTTTTGCATGTGCAAATCAGCTCTTTGGCTTCCCCAATTGTTTCCCCAGCGGCTCCCCCAGCTTCCCCTCCCCATGCCTGTGAGTCTGACAAGGCTGTCCCAGCGGTGCAAAGTGACAGACACAGTTCAGCAGCCCCCACTCTGGTGATGGCATTTCTGCACACTCTGGGTGTGCAAGGCACAGCAGGGTACTGATTGCACAGCAGTGGTAAATAGAGCTCCTTACTCCTGCCAGCAAAGCTACCTTGCCTCTGGTGGCTAGCAACAAAAGCCAATAACATGCGACAGGTTAGTGTCCAATGCTCGCTTTTTAGGTAGTTGTTTAATTTACAGCTTTTTAGACAAGTTTGTTTAATTCCTACTGCTCACGTGGACTCAGGAATCATCCCCTTCGAGTCAATGAGAGTATTTCTACTCATACCAGAACACAGCGTTTCAGTCAGGCGGTAGGTCTGTCTTTTAGGAGTATCACTTTGATAATGTATTACAAAAACTTGTGCTGCATCTACTGAAGAGAGAGAGAGCTGTAAGCCTACAGGGTTGGACAGGGTTCCCTCTTAATGTCCTTGATGCTGAGGGTTTGCCTGCCACAGCAATGCAATACCACGTGGAGCTGCCTGAAATAACTGCGCATCAGACTGAATATACTCACTGTCATGGAGATCTCTGCTTTGCCTAATTAGCATTGCTGAGAAGCAGGGCTCATTAACCTGGGCAGACCGCCACAAAAACGCGGCTATCCTGCTTCCAGCACTTCAGCGAACTCATTAGTGCTGTCATGGGCATTGTTGCACAAAAGCGAATTTGTGAATGAAGACCTGAAGAAGGGAAGCCATCTGATAAAAGCTGCGGCTCTCTCCAGCCCTGATTAGAAGTCGTTCAAAAAATGGGAGATGGGGGAACACATCCGTCATGAATCTGAATCCTGTGGATCCCAGTGTATGCTCCCTGCGATTTCATATGAAGGCACAAAAGATCATCTGAGGTTTCCTGTATCACCAGAGGAAAAAGTCCCCCTCTAATAAACCACTTTGCCTTCCTAATGATGAACATTATCTAATAGCGATAGCTGACCTGAAAAGAGAAACAAAGAAATATCGTGTGTGCTCTCATTATAGCCACTGAAGTAGTTATAGTTCCATTTCATGGATGGAATATGTAGGTGATAATAACCTTACCAAAATGAAATGAAATGGTGCTGTCACTAATTCCATTTAATCCTCTAACAGCATCCAAATTAGATGTGCTTATTAGTTCATAACATTGCTGGTTATAATTTTTAATCTCAGATAAATCTTTCCACAATGAGGAACTAATATAATGAGCTGGTAAGAAAACAGCACACTTAGTAAATAAAGATTCCTAATGACAATTATGTGTGTGCCATGGTAGCAAACTGTCCAATACTCTTGCCCTTCTGTGACTTCTTCCTAGTAATCTGTTGTATGCTTTCGTATTTCCCTATAAATACCATGCCATATTACTTTAATTGTACTTCAAAGTAATTTTAGGGGAAATTAGGGGTTTTTTTACATATTGCACCATCTCTTAAAGATCTTGAGATGTTCTGAAATTTCAGCATGCTGTTATTTCAGATTAGCTCATCTGGACATCATTCAGAGACAAATAAAAGGGTAAAAAAAATCAGTCATCAGAGATTTAAAAAAAGCAATCCATGATTCCACAGAAAAGATATTTTGATTTTCCTCGTGTTTTTGTCTAGAAGAAAAGGCTGTATTTAGAAATAGAAAGTCACTCTTCTATAGGAACAGTCCATTGTGCATAAAGGCAATAAATTAGTAGTAATGTTAATTATATTGACAAATATCAATAGCACTATATCAAAATAACTATATCAAGACACCTTTAGTACTCCCAGAACCAAGAAAAAGACACAGAAAACAAAACACAAGCTTTGACAGCAAGGCTAAAAGAGCTAGAATTTTTATGGATCACAAACTGATAGAAACCATTAAAATCACAAGTTAATTAAGAGATCATTTCCAAGGAAGAAGAGCTCAAATTATTCAATTTCACTGTTCTAAACAATATCTATAGGTGATCAAAGTGTAAAAAAAAATATCTTTTTTATTCTCAGTGAGATGAACTACCCACTATATATCAACAACTATCAACTATTTTTCTCATTTTCAATGGAGACAGACAGCTCCACAGGTAACAGGTCAGAAAGCCGCCAAGAGATCAGGTCTTCAAAAAACTGATGTTGAGTGTAGCTAACTTCAGCAAGACTGAAAAACAAGATTCTTCTCCAAAACTTTGCTAGAAAGGATTCATTCATAGTTCAGAGAGACAAACAAAGGGGCTTGTGTTGCAATGTCCTCTGGCTAGGTTGCATCAATATCTACAAATAATTTATTCAGATGACTGATAACATTGCATCTGTAATGATTGAAGGATATGAGCGAGTCAAGATTTGTAGGAAGAGGTTGTATCCCTTAGTAGACCAAAGAGAGTGGAAACAACGAAGAAAACTTTCAGGATCGGCTCAGGTCAGATTTTTCGTGCTTCTGGACCTGTGTTTAGCATTGAAGACTGCACCTTACATTTTGGACTGAAAAAGGACTTGTGCAATTTTCCTGACTTTATCTGTTGGTCTCCCCACAAACCTTGATTTCTTTAAAATCTAAGAAACTCTGTCATTTCCCCTAACCAAGATTTTTAGCATAATGACCCCTTGGTCCATCGTATCCAAACTGGAGGACTGTATTAAATCTGATGACAACTCACATATCCCAGTTCTGCAGAAAACACCTTCCATCTTTCTCGACAATGACATCAACAACCTCAGACTCTTATCATTTCTGTGTTCCTTACCTCAACATCAGATCAGCAAGGGCAAATGCAGACCTGTGAATTGCCAGATTTATGTCCAGCTCCAGGCAATGCAGACCACAGAGCTCAAAACAAGGCACAAAACTGCTGGGAACAGAGTAATTTTTGTTGTGGGGAATAAAACACAAGACATCCTGGATCCTATGGACATACAAGGGTTCCAAAAGTGAGTAGACAAGATAATGGAAGAAAAATTCTCAAAAAACTATTGAAGACACTTAGGTTTCTGAACAACAGGTAGCTGTCTGGCTACAGGCTTCTTATCCTTTTCTGTCATTGCTATTGACCATTGTCAAAGACGGGATGAGGAAATGAGCAGTCAGATTCACCTCTGATCTGGTACACTGTCACCTCTATGTCTCAAACTGAAAGATAAAATGGCACAAATCCAGAATGTGTCTGCTTGACAGAAAGCTGCAAGCCTCTCTATCCCTTGCAGCCATTCCAGGGAAGAGTGACACGAACATCTCCATCCACCTCAGCGGTCCCCTCCTGCCCTGGGTGGCTGTTGAAGCCACCCTGCTTCCTTTGGCTCCTGAGGCTTTCAAAGAACCCGCATGAGCTGCGAAGTAAATCAACTACAAACTATTTTTTAATGATGGCCATCATTTAAAATAAAGCCAAACCAAAACAAAAACTCTGTCAGCAATAGTACCTAAAAAGGGAGAAAAAAGATAAAGTCTCTATGAAATCTCCCAGCATCTTCATTTCATCTCAGAGTCTCTGCTGATGTGCAGCAGGATAATATCCCTGTGTAGGTTTTGAATTGCTCATAACAAAGGCACATTTCTGCCAGTTGGTACTATTTGTTCTTGTCACTTATCCTGTCTCCTGTTCTCTTCATGCAACAAATTATGCCAGTCACTTGTCTGTCTCTTTCAAAACAGCTTCTGTATCTCCTTTCAGGTCATGCAAAGAGGTTCCTAAACAACATTCTGAACATTTTTTTTGCATAATTTTCTGCAGTTTGGGGACAAGACTTTAGGAACCAAGGCACTTTTTTATTCCCTATGTACCAATTTATCAGGACACAGGTATTCTTTTGTCAAGCTTTATAGTAAGGCTCAGAGAAGTGTAGGGAATAAAAAATGGAAACAACAGAGATTTATAATTTGAATTAACAGTATGGTTTTGTTCTTTGTATTTCAATCTTTTGTCTGTTTTTTATTCTGTCTATATAGGTCATAAGCAATCCCATGGAAATGAAACTGTCCCTGTCTACCTGAATATCACCTAGTATAGTGAGCCATCACCTCTGGCTGTGGCTTCTGTGGCTTTGTAGCACATTTTCCCACTGAAGACATCTATATCAATCCTAAACTCAAAATATTCCCACTCAATGCTGTCCACCTGATTTACTGTATTTTAGTTCATTTTCATGTGGAAATGAAGCTAGGTGTTTAGTCTATGTGTTTGTCTACATGTCTTTCTCAACATTTTTGGAAGAGACAGGTTGATTTTAATGCAATTTGACATCAGTCTGAAAGATAATTAGGTTTCTACAAATTTCATTAAAATAAACAGATGGCCAGTGGCAGAGAAAGGATCCCATTTGTGCCCCAGCCAAAGGGAAGTCCAGGAGCTTGTAGGCACGAAGGTAGATACCTTGAATGGAGCCCAGAGAAAAAAGGTTCAGAAGAAGTCCTTTTCTCACTTCTCACATCTCCCTTCCCTTGATCAGTCAAAAGATACAAATATGAAGGACATTAGGCCTCAATGTTTCCAGTCCTTATAAAAATACTCTTCTGCCTTCTACTTTAGTTAGCATTGGGGAGCCCAGCACTCAGCATCCAGCAATGGGAGAAAGATGATATATATTGTGGCTTATGCTTCCCTATATATACATATATATATATATGCATATATATACGTATATATATAAAACATTAAAGCCTAGAGATGATCTGTAAATGAAAGTTAAAATAGACCAGTGCAGTTACTTACATTATTTACTTGTCTGCTATTTATGGCAGTGGATCTCTATTGCTCCCAACCTTCTAGCTGCCCTGTAATGTAAGCAGTAAATTGATGGTGATTACAATTATGCACGAAGTTTCAACATGGTGTTTATAGACCTAAGTTGCTGGTGTTGACAATTCACCTTTCTTCTTGTAAGGAGGTGGATGCAATACGAGTTGCAGACACTGCCCTTTAGCAAGCTCTGACTGAAGATTCCCCTTTTGATTTACTTTGGTATTAAAGATTTAGTTTTACATATACGAAAAATAAAAAGGAAAACCCTGTAAACCATTGCTTGTATGAATATCACTTACTTGTCTTGTTTCATTTTTCAAATGACTCACAGGCAATTAGTAAACTGTACCAGAACAAAGATTTCTATGTGGCCAGATTGTACATTATTAATTTATGCAGAGTACCATTTATTCACATAACTAGTCATGCTGATTTCAGGAGGACTACTCGCAGAAGTAAAAGCTACTCTGCTTATGGAGTTTCAAATTCCTGTCCCAGGAGTATCACGTTTCTGGAAGAAGCCGTTAGTCTTCATTTTTTTTTCCTTGCTTTAGGCAGAATACTGAACTGAGAGTGTAAGCTATCTTAATTAAATCTGATCTGAAGCTTTGCTTTTCCAGTTAGCTCATGCATTCTGATATGTGAGTTATACCCTAATCACTCCTCAACATAGTTTCCTGCACGATGATATCTAAATATAACAATTAGTGCAAAAGGGGGAAAAAATGAGTTCAGACTAGACAATATAAGAGAAAGATAAACTCCAGGTGGCACGGTTATTTTTTTAAAGTCAAAAACCAAATCCCTCACTGGGAAGCAGCACTCATAAATTAGAATTCTATTTATAATGTGTCAGTGACATTTTCATATCTATTTATTTTAATGCCTACCAGCATTTAAAAATTAGTTGAGGTTGTGTTGCCATTACAAAGGTTAAATGAAGAGATTATGAGTTGCACAGATGTTTATGGTTTGGGTTGATAGCTCTGGGACATCCCATTCTGGAGGCATTGTGTTCCAGTTCATTTTAACAGTAATTAGAAGTACCCCCGTAACGAGGTGCTTGCTGCTGAAAACAACTTCATTAGTTTGGGTGATTTTATTGGTTTCCTTTAGGGTGAAGAACGAGTGTTAATAGTTGTAATTTAATAGGAAAATTACTGAAGCAGGGAAGATTCCACTGAATCTTAAATGAGGCATTAGACAGACGTTCTTTTTCCAAATAATGAAATATAAGGGAAGAGCAGCAACCTTAAGAATTATCATATGAATGTATTTACCCTAGGACAGATGAGATATGTTGTTTAAATATTTTAAATATCACTTGAAGTTGTGAGGAGTCTATAGAGAAAATATCTATTATCTTAACAAAATCTGGGCACATTTGGCTGCACACTTGGTCATTTGCACACATTGCGACTCTGAACGGAAAGCCTGCCAGTCAGAAAGGTTGTGTTCTCTTTCAGAAAGCAAGAAGGATTTTCATCCCCTGGCAATGTGATATTGCTCAGCACAGAGCATCTTCTTTAAGGTACCACCAACTCCCAGCAGGCAGAGCTCCTGCAGTTCTGCTGGAGCCCATGCCCTGAGTGGGGTGATGGACTGGTGGCAAACCTGCTGGGCTGCCTGAGCTCAGCTGTGTAAAGCCACATCCCTGCTAGAACTTCCTTTCTCTGGAATAGGAGGTGTCGCCTACTGTTGGCCTATGGAACATCATCTTCCTTGGGTGGACATGTACAATAAATCACAGCTAACCTAACCTCTGCCCTCCAGCTGCTGTTGAAAATCAGGGTGTTCTCCAATAGCTTGTCTGGAAGCCTTCTCTGACTCACTTTCTGCCTTCCCTCCCTCCTCTCAAGTCTCCCTTTTTCTGCAGCTCCTCAGGAATCCCTAAAGGCCTCTCTGCTGGCACAATGGTCTCAAGAAGAGGTAGACAGTCTGCTGTCAGACCACTGTGATCTGCTGCATGGTTAGCTCAGGCTTCCACCCAGAGAAAAACATCGTCCTTGATAAAATAATCCAAAGTAACAAAAGCAAATAGTCCCTCTGAAGAGGTTATCTGCTAGATCACAGACAACGGAAGGGCGAAGATAAGAACATTCCCTGTCTAAAGCAAAGTTATAGTACCTTTACAAGAAACGTCAGACCCAGATCTACGAAATGAAGCCACCTCTATCAGTCTTTTTGACCTTGAGACATTAAACAATATGTGGTTCTAGGAGGATGGAAAATACCATTGGAAAAAGGGTGCTATCAAAATCCCTATCAGAGATTAAAAGACTTGGAGAAGGTTTAAAGACCACTTTCTTCTGCATCTGCAGAGGGGAGGGGCGGGGAGGGGAAGAATAGTTTTACATCTGGCAATAGATGTTTGTGAAGCACTTAATGCTTTCAAGAGCTTTCCAGTAACAGCAGATGTGGCTAATTGAAATTGTATTAAAGAAGTTCACTCCATATAAAATGACATAAACAAAAAAAATATTCCTGAAACAGAAAGCATAAAATAAAGGTGTGTACACAGAAGGAATTCAGGTGGAAAATAGTCGTTAGGAAGAGACTGTGAACACAAACTCAGACAAAACATTTCTAGACAGCTGTAAGAATTACCATGTGATGCAGTAAGAATCTGAAAAGTGCCAATACATACAGGGTCACATGAAAGGACAAGAGTATCCTGAAACTACAGACTTTATAAGTAATTCGAAATATGACTCCAAAAGACACCTGAGTTAGAAAGACACGGAGCTAAACTCAGAGCTCGCCCTGCTATAAAGCAGCCAAAGGCCAGCCCTGGAAAAGGGGGATGTATTACAGTGGTTGCAACACTTTTCGAGAGTTAACACATGCCAGAAGATGTCCACAGCTTGAACAAAGAGGATGGCAATCAGTAAAAATTAATTAATTATAGACATTGTTTTCTGATAGAGTTAAATTGTTGAAAAGCACTAAAGAAAAGACAAAACCAAGAACTATCACATCTTTCTCACAAACCAGCTAAACAGGGGAAGAAAAAGCTGTTATCTTGATATGATTCAAAGAGTCACTTGAGAAGACAGCTAAACTATATTAGCAAAATTTCCACACACAGCCTTTGCTAATATATCTTCTCTATAACAGATAAAAAGCAAATAGCATAAAACTAGAAAACAAATGAATATGAAAAGATTTCTACTGCTAATATTTAACATTGCACATTCTTCAAAGATCATAACAAAGCCATGTTCAGCTGTAGTCATCAACTATTCTGTTTATTGCAAAGAAAAGCTATATAATAAATTCTTTCATGATCTGGGAGTGATCCAGCTGTATGTAATCATGTTTGAAATGAAAGTCTCTTATTGTGATGATTGTACTCCAATGATGCTGCGTATTCTGATAATATTATTAAATACTGTTATAGTTAATATCTCCTGACTCTGAATTCATTAAACAAAGAGTTTCAGAGCCCTTTTTCTGTGAAAGTAGAAAGAAAATATCAACTCAAATTTGAACACTGAGAAATTACTTAATGAAAGGAAAGCCAAGAAATTGTGTCAAAATAAGCTTAATTAAAGATTCCATAAAGAAGCTTTGTGCCACCTATGAATAAGACAACTAAGAAAGATGTGAATGTTATCTTTGATCTTCGCCGGAGCCAAGAAAATAAAACCAAATGTGTGCATTACTCTTCTCAGAAAATCCTTCTAGCCTAGCCAGGCACAAGTTCAATAATTCATGTCCAAAATCAGAAAGGGGGGAAAACATTCTAATTCTAATATTGAAATGCACACCAATTTGATAGAGAAGAATATACTGGATGGACTCCTATCCATGCAGCACAAGTGACCTTTGGAAGTCCTGAAGGCCCTGAAGAGGCTTCATTCAGTTAAAGGTAAATCTAGTATCTTGCCAGAGGTTTCCATGGCATCAGCACTGTACAGTTCAGTGTCAAGAGTGTTGCATAAATAATGCTTCTGGAATACTCAAGCTGCAGATTATAAGAAAGGCAGAAGAAAGTCCACATCACAAATCATACTGTGTGGCAGGGAGGTAACTGAAAGACAAGCTGCTTCATCATGCCAAATAAACCAGAAGGATTTCAAAATGTTAAATGTAAGTTTACAGCTGCAACTAAATTCATCTCCTGGCCAGGAGTAGAAGAACTAAAACTATCATCAAAAAAGTTTAAGAGTATTCTAATTTAACAATTTCAAAGAGCTATTTAGTGTTTTAGTCCGGATCAGAAGTGCTCGTTTTAAGCAACCACCTTCACCTCCAGGCTTCAGCTTGCACGGCAGAGCAGCCTCAGAGCAGCTGGATTCATCACCGATGAAACCAAGCAGGGAGCTGCATGAGCTGCACCTGCTGCACACCAACCACAGGTGAGCATTGGGCTTGCAGAATGGTCCAACACAAAATCTCCAAAATGCACACAGCGTGGACACCAGAACTGTGCAGGAGGTGGAGCTGTGGAGAACACTTCCACAGATCCACCTCTATTGCTGATATAAAGATAACTAGAGATGCTGAACAAGAAAAAGCAAAGATAGTAAGGAAAGAGGTCCCCAACACTAGACTCAGGGATTCATCCCTGTGGAGTAAATAGGCAAACCTCAAAAATCTGGGGGACTTGGGTAATACGTTCAGGATTCTTACTGCTTACCAGTAGTTTGGGAGTTACTCCACTGATGTACATGCTCCTCACCCTGCTACAAACTCTATGTGGTGACCAGTGACACCAGTCCCCACAAGCAGAAGCCATCTCTGACAGTAGCCTGCAGCCACCTCCTCTTCACAAGGAGGGTGCTCATGATGCAGAGAACATCCCTGAAGTCACCCTGTAATTGTCCTTTGTTGACTTCCTCATACGATAACTAAATGAGCTATTTGAAAGATTGAAGTGAGAGAGAAGAGTTATGATTAATATTCATACAATCACTGTGAGTTTCAGTCAAATCAGTAAATTGCAGGTGCTGAATGTTTGGGAAATTCCCCACCTTTGAATCTCCAATTACTTCTTCGGCTGACTGTGTATTTCTTGCACTCCACAAAATAAAGATCTTGTAAACTCTGACACCACTGTGGGTCTGAAGGAGGAGAGCAGGGAGGGAGGGAGCGGGACAGGGAAGTCAAACCCATTCACACATTTCAGGGATTTTTCAGATGTGGTGGTGGGGGTCCCCCTGGAGTAATCTGGGAAAGCCCAAAGCTGAGCCCAAGCCAGCTGATCCAGGAGACCCAGAAAAAGTCTCTTCCAGCTCCACTCAAGGCTGACAACAAAAATGAAGCAAGACTAATCAGCAGAGGATTAGACAAACTGTTTAAGTCAACTGAATTTAACATTTAGGATCAACTCAAGGGTCCTCCTTCCATGTTTATCAAGTCAGCAGTAGCTGGGGATGTTTAGTACATCTGACATTTCAGCAGCCTCCTTCGTAACTGAAGGTTTAATTTACTAAATGTTAATTTTCAGTTGTTTCAAGCGAATACGTAGAGGTCAACTGTTCCATTCAATTTGGGTTTTAGCATTCAGATCTTTGTTCACTGAAATAACATCATGCAAAAAGTTAACCTGCCTAGTGCGGAGCAAAATAATGGCTGTAACATATGATTTAGCAAATAAACATCCTTTTTTTATATTTTTTTCTTTTTTTCTCTCTTTTTTTTTTACAGAAGATAAAGGCAAAAAATAATCTATTTCAGCAGGCTGCAGTGAATTTGTTTTTCTTTCATGATATCTGCTATAGGTCTATGACCACAAGCCTCATATAAAATAGAATAGCAAAATATCCTGAAAAAATACTAACCATAGCTGGATCTGGGCTGGTTTGGACTTACAGCAGCAATATAAACTGCTGTAGTATGTTACTGCATGTATCAGTCTGAATGGTGACATCTGTTGTCACAGACCTCAGTATGTCTGAACGAAAGATTGTTGGGAAACAAATATTGTGCTAGAATGATCATTATTGAAAAACTGGCTAATGTCTCAGATCAAGAATACATAATCACATCAGAAAAGTTAGTGCTTCTTTCTGAAATCTAAAAGTCAGAAGTGCAAATGCCTGAAACAAATCACAACACAGACTTGAGCCTGAATCTGTTCATTTGTGACTGAGTTCTCAAATGACCAGGCTAGCAATCGCCCTCAGCTGATCTTCTCTAATGTGCTTGGGATTTCAGGGATAATTGCAAAGCATCTTCATATCATTTCATTCTGCAATGGAAGAACTGCTCTAAAATCCTTACTGTTTCTAAAGAACTGGAAATGTTGTCAAACAGTCAGTTTCCTTTTTCCCAAATAAATACTGGTGAAAGCTTGCTTTTAAGAGAGCCCTGCAGCATTAGGGATTCAGCTGGAGAAGTTTAAGAGAAATAGCATTGGTAGTGCAGAACTTTTTTTATGCTATCATAAAGACAGGAGAAGTCAATTAGGTCTAGTACTTCATTAATGATGTTCACAAATCACATTTATGGCTCACATCTATTGCTCTGTTAGAATATGCCACTTGGAAATACTAGATTTGACACCCTTACATGATGGCACTCTAGCTACTGCTGGGGTAATTAATTTTTACTTGTGCTCTGGAGAAACCAAGCAAAACTTTCTAAGACATTTGGCCAATTACACACTCTTCAGGGCAATGAAGCCTTTGCAGAAAGCTTGGCTTTATATTACCACTATGATCAAAGCTTTAATGAAACTGCTTCATGACAGAAGCTACTGGACTATTGAGAAAAAGCTACAAAAATAAATTAATGCACAATTGTGAATCTGCAAAAAGACATATCTTTCAGGTTTCTGACTTTTTATTAATGTGCTCCACCAAGCAGCCTCCCCTGTGTACAGTTCCAGCAGATATTACTAGAACACCTTTTCCTTTTGATAAATGATAAAGGCCATCCATGGGATCTTCATAATGGGAGTGTGGTATTCCCTTTGTTTTATTACAGTATTTCCAGAGGAAAAGTGTTGCTCTGTTCTCATGGGGAAAACTTGGAAGGACTGGAGTTCTTTTACGGATGCACTGGCATAAAAAACTACAGAGGAACCTGGGGAATTGCAGGCTGTTTTGCAGCTCTGATACAGCACATCCCCACTAATATATGTGTCAGAGTATTGTAAAAAAAAAATGGCAGTGAAGTTTAAGCAGAGCAATGAAAACTGTAGTTTAGGAAGAGACAAAACTTTGAAGATCCTTCCCGACTGTGGCCGTGCTGCACACGCAGCCCTGCACCGACGTGGTGCCCTAACACACACGCACAGCTCAGCTGCATGCAGTAGGGTGATGAGCTTGCACAGTTTCTTGGCTGCAGACTCATCTACATAGTGTTTCTGAGCCACAGGGGATGTTAATGACTTTTTTGAAATGCAAGTAGAGAGAATAAGGCCAACCATCCCTAAATTCCTCAGAGATCAGTGAGTGAGCTCATGTGTCTCCCTCCCAGGGACTGTACCAGCACAGTATGGGGTTACTGAGCCTCGAGAAACTCGCACGTCCCTGATCAAGCCAAGACACAAGTCCAGCTGGCGGGTTACCCTGAACCACACAGCCCAGGTCTGCTCCTCAAGCAGCGCAAACCGGCAGCATCAGAGGCCAATGGACACTGCAACAGGTCTGAAAAAACGAAGGTGGGGAGACAGAGACACTGGGGTGACAAAACCAACAGGGAGAACAAACTTCTCTAACAGAAAGTACAGCTTTGCTGTTGGTTTTAACCCTGCTTTTTTCTAAACTCACCCTTGAAAATGTTTGTGTGAGATCCTCAAAGATAAAACACAAGTGCAAAACATATGTGAAAGCAGTGCAGAGACTCCATTCCAAAGCCTTCACCCACATTGTATCTCTTGGATTTGCAGTGTGCTGCACAGTTATCTATGAAGGTATTCAGGTGTGAGATAACTCAGAAATTACACCAGTGTCTATGCAAGGAGCCCAGAGGCACATTTGCCGCCTTGTCTGACTTTCCTGAGGTGCACTTCCAGTGACGCAAGATGCGAATGGCAGACAGGCACTTTGGTGACAGCAGAAGCCACCCTGCCTGACCATCAGCACAGATAACAAGTGGAGAAATTAATCACGCTACTGGCTGTGATCCTGTAGTAATTACATAAAAATGCAAAAATAAATCCCAGTTCTTGGTCAATGCTCTCTAACATAGAGTAGAAACTTGTCTATTTGAGGGATTTTACACAGGATCCGAAATATCCATATTCCCTTTCAGGATTGTTTTGTCCTTATAGTTGGTTGGTTTGCCTTCACCAAGCAGGCTACAGAAATATAAATCCATTTCCTGATTCATGTTCATTTTAACGTAACTTATTTAAAGAATGAATAACACATAACTTCGTATGTATATGTTTCTGTTATGCTTTTCATTCACAGGCCAGAAGAGCAGTGCAAAGGTGCACAGGATAGTGCAGGAGCGGTCAGTGGTGGCAGCTGCTGGGGACCTAGCAAGAGTATCTCATCAGGATACCAGAGGTTGTTACAAGAGGGAAATAAGAAATTAGACATGCAGCCCTCATGAAGAATTGTGTTAAAAGATAAAAGGCCTGATTCCTGTGCAGCTCAGAGACACAGTGGCCCAGAGATCAGAGAAGAGCTTTTAAAATCTAGACAGGAGCTCTCATCCCTACTCTGCCGCTCTTGGGTGACCCCAGCAGAGTGTCAGTTTGCTAATCTTCAGCTGGGTGAGCCTACTCAGTATTTACTGTTAAAAACCTGCAGGCAAGCTACAGCTGAAGAGCACGACATAGCAATAAGTGCCAAATCAAGCCCTTCAGGGTTCACAGGGGTTCGTTCTTCAGCTTTGCACTAATTTTCAGAGATCAGTCCATCCCTCAGCAGAGGGGAAGTGGAACACGGAGCAACACTCAGCAACACAGCACAGCCTGAGGGATGCTCATCCTATTAGCCAAGATCTTTAGCCCAACAAGCCCCACTTTCACAAAGCACGTCTGCTTGAAGAGCACAAACTGCTATGATAACACAGCGGGCTCAGACTTTGTGTTGCAGGGAAGCTACTGCAGTATCTGAGCTTCCTGGAAGACTCATAAAAACCACCAGCCAGATACAGAAAATAATAATGCTTAATGTAGCAAAAGGTTATTAGTGGTCCCTGGTGTGCAGTTGAAAGGGAACGTGGCTCATTGCAGACCACAGAGATGCCCCTGAGAGTGGATGTCCGAGGCTTGGTGCAGGAGGGCTGCTCTGTTCCCCTTTTCAGTGATTCCCCACCACAGAGCTCACTTCAAGCTCACCAGCTCCACAGCACCTGCTGCCACTGGGAGGGTAAGAATTCCCTTCCCTTTCTGCAGCTGAATCCTCTCCTAATGGTAATGAGGCACTCAGAAAGAAAGCATTTACTTAGACAAACATCATCATCTGTCAAAGCCATGGCAATAATAAAACCTCTGTTGCCAGAATTCACTTACATTGAGTGATGGGTGGGTGGATTCAACAGCCATGAACTCTTAACTAAATGCATTTTTCCTATAAATTCCCCTGGTACATTAACTTTTACTGGTAGCAAATAGCTGCCCCATCTCTAAGGAAACCCATATTAATCTTACAAACCTTCAGGACAGAAGAAAAAGAGGCAGATACTGCTGACTCAGGCACATGCCATGGCCCTGCTTCTCCAGGCCTTTGCAGTTCCTGTAGATTTTACCACAAAATGCTCCCAGAGCAGACAGCCACCCAGTTTGCATAGGTGTAGGTGCTCAACTAGACAAATCCTCAGAGTTCGGCAGGCTAACAAGCCAAGGAACTAGCTCCAAGACGTGTGAAGCAGGCTGTTGATTAAACGAGCTGTTGAAATAAGCTTACCGATGGCAATTTAAATGACAGGCTCCTCAATTATTTTCAATTAAGACTGGGGGGAAAAAAAATTAATAAAGAAGAAGTCCAGCCTGTGCATTTATTGTTCTTTTCATGAGACCAGGGCTGATGCAAGACATGGGGAATCATTGGGGAATCATGCCATGGTGTGTCTTCTAGCTGGTCAGAATGGCTGGGATGTCCAAGTGGTAAAAGGAGGAGCTACCTGTGGTCCTTGGGTCACAGACCATGCTGTCTACATGCAGATCTACAAAGAAGGGACCTGGTCACCAGTTCCTCTTCAGCGTGCTTGAACTGATGGGTAGGCACTAGGGAGGAGCGTAATTATCCTCCTAAAACCAGTCCTCACTCAGAACAAGTCTGTGGGAAACCATCTAGAGGCAAGGAAATCTTGGAGACAGACGTATGTTGAAAAAGACCCTCCAGGAGGTGAAGCAAAAAGGTCTGGAGACTTTACCTTTGCTTGGAAATTCATATTTTACCACATTTCTAAGACATTTCCTGGGGATAAGAAACGATATTTTTTGCAGCCAGCCCTACAGAGTTAATGAAAACCTTAAACTTCCCAGGACCCTGGGGTCCCCTGGGGGCAATCGTCCCAATTAACATTTTCATGATTGCTTGTCATTAGGCTTTCAGAGTGTGAAAAATTGCTGCAGAGAAATCACAGTTCAGCCACGCAGCTAATCCAGTGGAACATTTTTATTGTTGCATCAGAGTGAGGAAGCCATAAAACCAAGAGAGAGAAACTGTGCTGAATCTTTCCAGCTCTTTGAGCAAGTACCCCCCAAAGATTTAGTATGATTTCCCCTCTCCCAGCTGTAATTTAAATAGCCCAAAACCTATGGCTTGTGTAGGAGTTTGTTATATGCTTTATTCTGTCATAACTTATATTTGAGGCTTGGTAGTGCAGAAAGTGTTGGTGAATTTAAGGCTCAAAGCGCACCAGGGAAGTTCTTCCAACAATCCCAGGGTGAATCAAGAGCTGAACAAAATTGTTAATGGAGATAATAATTGTGAAGATGAGGCATAGTCTCTCTGCCTTTATCTCCTCCACCCACAGAGCCTACACACACAGACCTTTGTCTCTGCCCGAGGACTGCCTTCAGCATTTGTTAGTGCAGATGTGATCAAATGGGCTCACAGGAAATTGCAGCACAACATTTTCATCAAAAATCAGAGGAATCTGTACTCTTAAAATCCACAAGCCTGTTTTAACCTTCTGTTATGTGAACACTGGCCCAGCCTCAGCTGTGACTGGCTCTCTCAGTTGAGGTAGGCCATGTGTAGAAGGCAAAACGGGAGTCACCTTAGGAATGGAGCTGCAGGGGGTGAATGGGTATATTCCAGATTACTGGGGACCCCAAAACCAGACACAGTGCTGCAGGTGCCACTCATAAATCCCCAATAGAGGGAAACGATGATGGTCCTCAACCTGCTGCCTACGTTTTCACTAATACAGCCCAGGATGTGGTTCCACACCCTTCTTTGCTAAAAGGGCACGTTGCTGCCTCTTGTTCAACTTGTCCACCATGACTCTACAATCCCTGTAGAAACAAAGATGTCTACACCATCCAGTCCACACTCATTCTCCATTGTTTTGTAGGGTTATGCTGGCCAGGTTCAGGACTTCAAGCTGCCTGTTGCCCTGTTAGATAGCCCTACAAAAGCAGCACTGTTTGATATATACTACTATCCACCAAAACAAGGGCGGAGTGAAAGTGTGCTCCAAGAGTGAGGCTAAACAGGTTGTCCAAGGATACGCACTGGAGGGATCTCTAGTATCTGGATGGACAAGGGACCATGCTGTTCTAGCTGCAGGTCCTTCCTGGCATTCCCAATGTTCAGAACTGGTCAGAAAAAAACGACAAAAAAAGGTTTCTAGATGTCAGTGGGGCACTGTGGGAGGACTGTATGGAAACAGCTGTTCACTCCAGAGGGACTAATCCTGAAGGACTGCGAGGGTGGCCACAACAGGTCCCTATTGCTTGTACCTTACAAGGCTCACACTATTGACTGGATGAAAGCCAGAAAAGGAGCCACAGGATTAATTATTTCTGTTCCTCTCTCAGTAACTATTAAACATCCATATTGCACAACATCTGTCCCTAATAATTCTAAAAATAAATAACTTTACTTGCAGTTGTGCATATAAGGCAAAATCATAAATGTGACATCACACATCCTGACATCCACATTTCATGTGGATACCTCAGCAGGAGAATAGAACACAGACAAGAATGTCAATATTTCCTTACCAGTCACTGGGGTTAACAGGGATGAAATAGAAACAGCCAAGAACCCCAGAGACGGTCCCTGTTACACCTACCACACTAAGCATAGCCAGGATCACTGTGTCCAGCACCTGCCCACAGGGACCAACATGTCTGTGATGCTGTAGCTGCAGCTGTCCAACTATCCACCAGTCCCATACAGAAAGATGTTGACTTCTTTATGTGGCATAGAGCAAGGACAAAGCACATTCTTGTTTCTTCTTTTGTCAGCTCCTAAGCTCCAGCAGATGGAGGGCAACAAAAGCAACAACTTCTGCTCTTTGCTTGTTTTCGACGTGTCTATCTAGACCAGGCAAAGACCATGGTTGGAATGATTCAGATGACATCAGATTTTGTCATTCTTTCAGATTCCTTACTCCATCTCATCCAGGAAGAAATTATCTAAATTACATACTCTTTTCCTTTCTGTGCACCTGAAAAAATCTTCACTTTACAATTGGCTTTCAAAGAGTAGATTGCAGAATCAAGCCCTCTGTTAAGAAGGCATGACTTTTTTATTCATTTTGGCTCTATTGCCCTTCTTCCCACAGGCGGTATGCAGTTACTTCAGGGAAAATAAAAGATATTACCCAGCAATGGTGCATGACACTTCCTAGTCCCTTCTTCTGCAAAGCACAGCACTGCAGTAAAGCACCCATTAGTAGGTAGAAAGTCACGCTGGAGAAGCATCAGTGCTTCAATACATCGTAATTTCTGCAAGGGTGATGTGAAGAGACTCAACAAAACCACACAGTGAGCTGTTCAGATTCAGACTTCCAGGTACCTCTGGAATCCCTCAAACTCACTGCATGTCTCACCCTGTGAAGGCCCTGACTGTAACATTCTAAAAAGCTCTTCTGAACTTGATGGCTAATAAGAGGCAAACCCATCAACATTTATGAGAGGGTTTACTCATTATGTATTACATTATCTACATAATACATATGAAAGTACTGTAGGAAAGGGAGGATTTTTAAGCAACCATCAGCTCCTCCAGCTATCAGACAAGCTCAGCCAGCCTTAGACCACCTCTGACAGACTAGATCTTTCTTAAAAACTGACAGTGCCTGGGACCACACAGACTCCCGAGGCAATCTGTTCCAGTGCTTAACTATCTTTATAGTTAGAAAGTTTCTTCTAACATCTAACCTAAATCTCCCTTGCTACAAATTAAGCTGATTACTTCTCATCCTAACCTCCATGGACACAGAGAACCGTTGATCACCAGCCTACTTAAACTTCAATATGGTTGAAGACTCCAGTCCTGTTCCCCACTTTTCTTTCTCTTTTCTAGATGAGGCAGTTCCTCCATCTTTTTCTCATAGGTCACATTTCTCTCTGTTGAGCCCCTTTCAAGTTGGTCTGCATTTCTCTTAAAATGTGATATCCAAAACTGTACTCCAACACAGGTTTTACAAAGTAAAAAACAAACAAACAAACAAACAAACAAAACTTAAAATCATGTCTCACCCAGAATATGTCAATGCATTCAGGAGAGACATCAGTACTTTTTATGCCAACATTACATTGTTGGTCCATCTTCAGTCTATGATCCAACACTGCCACCAGATCTTTTTGCACAACACTGCAGAGTAACCACTTTCCTCCACTCTGCAATGGATTTTTCTTTTCTAAAATATAATCTTCAGATTGGTCTTTATTAAATTCCTCTTTTATGATCTTAAACCATCTATATAAGATTTTAACAAAATTACTTTCAGTTTTAAGCCCATCTTCCGAAATGCTTGAAGCCCCTATCGGATTGTTGATTTAATAGATATATAGTTTTTTTTTCTTGAATGTCTTGCTATCTGTACTGTATCTCATGCTGCTCTTTTCACCGTAAGCCTTGCAATATTTATCATCAGAAATATTTGTTGCAAATTTTTTCATTGTTCTTTGACTCTTGGATCTCCAGGAAGTTCTAATGTCACAAGTCACATGTTTCTTCTTACACATCCTCTCTTCTCCGCATCTGCAAAGTTGATTGGTGAGCTGCTTCTTTCTCTTCATTCTTTAAGATTATGAATCATAACTTTTGGGGATAGTTTTTCCTCAGATGCCTTCTGATTTGATTCCTGCTATAATAATAATTCTGCCCACTTTAAACAAACAAGTACATAAAAAATTGTTTCCAGCAGATTTCCAAGCACATAATTGGGTAGCGTGCATCCAGCCAGGCTGCTTTTTCTAGGGGACTTTTTTTCTCGGGCTCTCACCATTACCACTCTTACTCTTTGAATGCTTCTCACGCTGTTAAACGCACTTCACGTACCTCCCCACCTGATACAATCATTTCTTGTAAAGCTTTTCCCAAGCCACCCTTACACTTTCATTGTTATTTCCTTCGCCCAGGTCATCTCAAAAATCCTATCATCACTTCCTGGACATTCAAGCAAGCACAGACATGTCTCCTTTTTCTCTTGCTGATATAACTATGATTTTTAAAATTTAAAATTATTTTTAAATGATTTTTAATTTAAATTTAATTTAAATTTTAAATTTTTTAATTTAAATTTTTAAAATTTAAAATTATTTTTAAAACAATATAACATTGTTTTACAGACTGCATCTCATGCATGTATTTATATAAGTAAACACACATATACAGAAAGGTGTATAATTCTATCTCACTTGGCAGAACCAGCTATCAAAATCACCAGCAAACACTGAACCAGTTCTTAAAAAGCATTTCCAGCAAGCTATGCCCTCTTCTACTGCTGGCCACCTTCTCCTTTTCTCCTTCTCCTTCTCCTTCTCTTCTCCTTCTCCTTTTTCCTTCTCCTTTTTTCTCCCCTTTACTTTCCCCTTCCCCTTCCTCTTCCCCTTCCTCTTCCTCTTCCCCGTCCTCTTCCCCCTCCCCTTCTCCTTCTCCTTCTCCTCCTCCTCCTTCTCCTTCTCCCCCTTTTCCTCCTCCAGCCATGATTCTTGCTGAGAGAATAATTATAATTCTAGCTGCAAAACTCTCTACCTACCATAGAGATCAGCAGTGCTCATCTTATGTAGCCTATATGTGGTTCGCAGTTTAAAGTGGAACACATTTTTCACAGCACCATTCATATACAGATGCAGACTATGGTTTCAATTAACTTTATATGATTTTACATTTCAACTATACAGCCACATACAAATAAAGTCAGTATGATTTTTCTTCACTGCCGTGGTGCTAAATATATACTAATCACTGGTAACAATGGAGGAGGGAGGGCTAGCTCATGATTACTGTTTGTCAGTGCTGCTAGAGGAAGTTCAATGAGCTCTACTGGGCTTTCTTATGAAGTCAATCGCTGCTGCATGAAAGCAAAGGTACCACAGCCCCTCCTGAATAGCAAGAATAATCAACTTGTACAGAGCTTTTATCCAAGGAATATCAAATTGGTTACCCAATGTTAATTAACTCTCAGGGCGTTCCTATGTGGTACATTGCTATTGTTATTCACAAACAAAACAAACTTTGATAATTTACCATCAAGCTGACTAAAGTAATTTACATAACCCATATGCAAAACACATGACTATTCTCATTCAAAGACTCTCAGCTTTCAAAAAGATCAAGATAGTCACATATTTATGGATTTATTTTCAGTTAAGAGACAACACTAATTAGAAATGCTTGCTGAAGATGCAAACCCTGCCCCTCCATCCCAAGGTATGAGTGGTCCCAAGGCCAGAGCTCTAATTTCTCGTGTTTGAAGAGTATTTATTTTTTTCCCATCCCACAGAGCAGATGCACGTGGTCCTTGCAGGGAAGGGAAGCTGTGCACACCAGCTCCACTGGGTCGGCAGCCAACACACACGCTCACGCTGCCATAGGCACTAATGCGGATTTCCTGAGGGGCTGGGGAGCAACAGCAGCTGCTCCCACCCAGCCCCAGTGCTGCTGGGACACTGGGAGCACTCGGGGACAGCAGAGCAGGGGACTCGGGAGGTCTCCTGGTTCCTCATGGCTCACAGGCTCCCATAAGCCCAGCAGGATAATGGCAAAAGGTGTGGCCAGTTGAAACTCAAGTGGTCCACTGGTGCCCCCATGGACGTGCTGAAACAGACGTCCTAAATAACTGAGAGTGTTTTTGTTTACCTAGAAGTATAAATCATGGGCCCCAAGGAAGCTTGTCTATACAACCAAAGATGTGTAATAACTGCTGACAGTCTCACATGATGTATAGCTTTATTTTGACATCTAAAGGATTATTTTCAATTATTTCTTCCTGGACAATTATGCTTATTCTAGCCCCATAATGCATTGTGTCAGTCATCTCTGGACATAAAACACTTTAATAGTGTACAGTAAGCTTTTTCCTTCCACACAAAGTATCTTTGGACCTATAATTACGTTTCATAAAACCTCAGTACCATAATTTAGCAGTCCCTTTCATAATGTTAGTTCTGCATTTGTACAAAATAAAAAAGCCATATATATGCTTTATCTCTAAAGCTTTATTTTAGTTCTTGTCTATACAAAGTGTCAAAAGTTTGGTCAAAGTGGTGTGTTACAAGAGAAGAATTAAGCCAATATAACACCTCGACAAGGCCATTCCACAACTGGCAGCAATACAGGATTACCTTGGATTTGAAATTAGTTAACTTTATGGCATAACTTTCCTAATAGTAGATCACTGATCTCCTTGCCATTTTTTATTCCACTTACTTCCAACCCTAAACTATTTCACAGCATTTTAGAGGACAACCCACTACCTGGGGCTGTGCCAGAGTTTCCTGCTCTGCTGCAGATTCCTTTCACAACCTTGATCAAATCACATAGTACCTCCAGGACTGGGATAACAACATTGGGTTTGTAATGGCAGCTACAGCAAGGACCGTAACAGGCTCAGGTACCTCAGTAGGGTTCCTGTAGAGCAGACAAAGCAGCAGAACTCAAAGCAAAGCCAGGTAGAGAAGCAGACTTTTATTTTCAAAGAAGCAGATTTCCCTACCTCACATCCATTCTCTCAAAATTCTCTCGTTCCTCTATGCTTATAAGTACTGAGATATGTGTGTTCAAGTACATTTTCTAGGATGACTTATGGTGACATAGAGGATGAGGAACAACAGCTAACGAGTCCTCATCCAGTCTTCTGGGTTTATCCTGAGTGGTGGTGAGATGCATGAGGTTTGGAGCCTTCACAGTCTCTCTTGCCAAAGAAGGCTCAAGTCCAGCATGAACTGTTTTGCACCACTGGCTCCATATCTGTGATGAGGTCTGTGGCCCTGGAGCAGTCATCACTGCTTCTAACACTTGCCCCTGCTTCTATTTCATCTTGCTTTTCTCAGTCTTTTGACTTATAATATGTACACCATTCTTTTAAATGCTACTTTGCCGTTAATTCTGGTGCCTTTACACATGCACAGTCACGTTCACACTCTGTATACTGAGAGATATGATTTACAAATTTCTACACCTAGGAACGTACCAGTGGCAGTAAGGCTCTTACCTCAACCTGTAGGGCAAGAGCCCATTTCCACCCAAATGCCATCTTTCATAGCTTTCAGGTACAGGACCTGGAGACCCAGGACATGGAAACCATTCATTGTAAGAACAAGCAAAGCCATACAGGTAGAGTGGAATGAGTTTGTTATATATTGCTCTATTCATCACCTCAAAGGCACAATTTTCATTCAAGCCATGGCTCACACTGCTGAATAGGGGTTAAATCAGGGACATGAGCCCAAATTTTCTACCAACAGACGGAATTTCATAGGAACACAAGTCAAACTGGAATTATTGGTTGCACAGACACCTTGGGTGTTTAAAAGCAACCCTCAAAGTTTATGGTTAGGGACTTAGAACAAGTGTGGCTTAGTTGATCATGATTATGTTAATTTATTGACCTCAGACGATACTTTTGGGTGCTTGGAAAAAAATAATTTTCCTGGTATTCAGGAGACCAAGGGTGGAATTTGGATCCTAAGTTCATACAATCACTTTTGAACATTTTGAAGGCAATTCATATGTAAGAAAAATGTTTCTCACTGTTTTAACGAGTGTTACTAAGTAGCTCAGTCCCCCTTGCTCCACAATTCTCAGATAGTCTCATGCATGTTGGTAATAAGATTTGAGATCATTAACCTGTAAATCATTGGTTCAAATCTTGAACAGGTCATTAGTGACTAGAAGGCATTAGTATCTAATGACTGGTTTCGTTCCAGTGGACAAATAGTCACCACCACAGCTGGCATTAGTAAATTATTTCAGTAGAGACCTAGGAAATGTACCAGGTCCAGATTTTGCTTCTGCCACTGTGATATCCCAGACAGTCTCCCTATTAAGCTTTGATTTTTTTTTTTTTTCTCAATATTTTCAAGAGCAGCCCTTGGAAAATTCTTGATGAATCACAGGTCAGGAAAAAACGCATTTTTTAATGTTTAAATCTAGTTTTCTAGAGATTTCTGTCTTGTAACTCAGTCACTGTGGTCTGGGGAAAAAAAAAAAAAGCTGACAAGAACAAGAAATGCATTTCCCACAGCTGGGACATTTTATAATGTCTCTCTCTCTCCTGTGAGGATTTCTCTACTTCATCAACATGTGGAAATCACAGCAGTCCCTGTTAACATGCAGAACCTCTCAACGGTGTACTTACAGCCAGCCTCATCCATCCCACAGCAAGGCTGTGCTGATGGGACCCAAGGGCTGGAGGGACTCTTGCGTGCCACAGAGGTCAGACCCTTGCAACCCAGACTAGTCCAACAACATCCATGTCACAAGCATTGCCAGACACATAACACTTCCAACAGCCGCTAGCAAACTTGAATTGGAAGTCAGGGCAGATTACTGAGAAAAAAAAGAGTACACTATTACTGCTCAGTTTCTTCTCATTTAAGCATTCACTGCTGGGAACACAGCACTAGGTTAGAAGGACCTTTGGTCAAACACAATATGTATTTTCTTAAGCAAGATCAGAAACACAAAGACCAAAAATCACAAAAAGTGCAATATGTCATAGTAGCAAAACAGGAGAAATTAGAGACATCATGGAGACCCCAAGCATTAATAAGGTAGATGGGTTTTTTAAATGAAAACAGGCAGTAGACCCCAGGTGCCAAATCTTTATAGGCTACCATCTGACTACACAGGTAATAGCCTTGTACCACTCTCACGTATTTACAATAAGTTATTCTATGAGTCAGAAGTCACATATTGACCTTTGCAGTCCATTAATTCTATTTTTTCCTCCTATTCAATTAGTGCAAGACCTTGAGTCATTGTGGGTAACCCCAGGAGAATTGTAATTGAGAATTAATGTAAAGCCAACGTGTGGTGCAAAGCTCTGAAGTACTTTTGTCACCACATGTTTATGGTAATGAAAGTGTGATGAAGATTTTATCACTGAGTAAAACACTTTTGAATGTACAGTCACTGACCTACAAACTGTTCACACGGTGAATGTATTAGGACATTTGCCTAAAGATCTCTCTCACAGCTGAGAAATACACCAGGCCAGTTTTGAATAGGATTTAACACACTAATCACCACCCACCAGTTTCGCAAATTGCAAATCCTCATACCTCCTGCTGCAAACAAGGCTTAAGTATTCAGCATGTAAAATCCAATGAATAAATAATTTCAAGGTATGTATGTTTTAAGCTACTGCCAGACAAAAGCAGTAAATCAGGTCCTAATTTCTTCTGCATTTATAAGCCTGGGTTAGCATACATTGAAAATACTACTCCAGCTAGGACTAATTGTAGAAGCAACCAGGCAAACTGAAGCAGCATTTGCATTTCTTCCTCTTACCTCAGTCCATCAAGCATATCTTCAAACTCCGTGCTGGTGCGGAGCTATGTTGTGCAGCAGCACAACCAGAGAGAGGAAACATTTCAGTGTGGGCTCTGTCCTGCAAGTTCTCAGCACACTTGCTTATGAAGATGCGTAGTCAAGTGTCGATACCTTCTGGGCAAAGTTTAAAAATGTCCAATAGCATAAAAAGGAAATCAGTTGGCTACTTATTATTCACCATAAGGTTGCTCTGGCTCACGTTATGAAAAGGTAGCTGGAGAAAAGAGAGACAGAGCCCAAGATGTGTTCCCTCTTCTCCCTGACCGGTATCACCTGGAAGTGCGAATGATTTTTGTGTTCCTTGTGGGATTTGTCGGCTGTTGTTGCAACCTTCCTGCTTGTGTGGAGGGCGAGAATGGGTTCGGGAAGGCCATATAACCACTGTATGACATGCCATGAACCTACAGACCAACCAAAGCTCCTTCCTGGCCCCACACTCTCACCTGGCTTCACCCCTTGATGTCCTGGGCTCCACCTGCACCAGGCCTAGGCTTTGTGGGGCAATATTGCTCTGAACCTGACAGAATCAGGCCCTGGAGGACATAAAAGGCATAAACAGTTGCTGTCCATATTTCACCTCACCTGAATAAAAATAAATCACTCCAGTTTCCAAAGCAAGCAGTTAATCTTCATAAGCATAACCTATATTTTCTGAAGGAAGAGAGGAAGAAAGAATACTCTCTGTGAGTTTGTTATCTCTGACATATTTTTCCTAAGCTGGTTGGTTGTATTAATAAAGCATAAGAAGACACATATATTAAAAACCTTGCATTTAAAACTTATTTTGTTTGATCTCTGAAAAACTGACAAATCAAAAAAAAAATTCAAAGTTACAGATGATATTTTATTTCATAAAAGGAATAGAAATCTGACACAGACTGAGAACAGCAGAACTGTCTCCAGATGAACTTCTTAACATGTCTTGCATTAAATCAGGCAATTAACATTACAATCTGGAAGCACAAAGGCCAATACTTCTTGTTTTTTTCTGGATTTCTTTCCTTCAGGCTTGAGAGTGGCACTCAGACACAGCTCTCAACAGAGGGTAACATTGAGCTGTGCCACATTAGGAAGGAGCCTCAGGAGGAATTCACAGGTTCCTATTTTGTCTCGCTGAAAGTGGAAAGCATTGCATCGTGGGCTTGAGAAAGGCCTTTGCTTATTCCTTTCTTCTCCACTTCCATTTCTCCACTCCAGTCATGTCTAATGTTGGAGGAATGTTCACTCTCCCATCATAACAAGGATGAATCTCTGGGAGAGACTTTGAGATAACCTTTATAACTAGCTAGAATTGGGAAAAAAAAATATTCGCAGACTTTCTGTTTCTTCCATAAAAATAAAACAGATAAATGCATTTCTATATGCCCATCTTAGAGCAAGTTCTGTAGCCTGTGCCTGAGTCACTACAGTAAACCAGGGAAACAGCAGGTCTAGCAAATAAAAACATCAAACTGCTTTTAAAAAGCTGCATATCCAAGCTTCTACTGTGTAAATGCATGTCTGATCACACGTAAAATAAAAATGGCTCATGAAACCGGTAGTGGCTTAGCTGCATAAGATGTTATCAAAGCAAAATAGCTAGATTATACAGAACAGTCAGTTCTTGCCTCTCTGACTCGACTTCACAGATCCCTTGTGCAAGTTTATGAAACTTTTGGAGTGGGACCAGATTAGATGCAATTGCCATGCTTGCTTTGGCCATAAAGCGTACAAGACATTACAAGGGAGGGAGAATTTGTGCATAATGCATATCAAACTCAAACAAGGTTCACGCACACCCACCCAATTCTGCAATCTTTAGATTTAATATCATGTATTAACTTATATTTGATTATTTGGTTAAAGCAAGAGCTTTAACCTTTACAGTTGGTATTTTTAAAGGAGAACAAAGGAAGGCTCCTCTCCCCAAAATTTTTATCCAAGCACACATAGTCTTTCTGATGAAATGGCTTCCCCTTAAGTTAGCAAGGGCAGTCACAGGTAACAGTTTCCAGAATGAGGGCAGAAGAGATGTTAGACTGGTGGGCTACATGACATCAAAAAACAGTGTGCATACAGCAAAAATGCTGCCTTGAAAGGACATGTCCATAAAGACCAGGGGAACAGAAATCTTCCACACATGCCATGGAGCTCTGCCCAGGATCCCAATATGAACACAACCTGTGAATGGCAAAAAAACCCTAGTCATTCAAAATCCCTTTTTCTGAAGAGGGTAAATGGCCCACGTGAACTCCTGGCAAATTTTGCTGAGGGGAGAGAGGAATGGAGTTCTCCAAGTGAGCTATAAAGTTATCAAATTTATGACCTGGAGACCAGAGTTCTGAGTCTAGAATCCAAAACAGTTCTGTTGCTTTGACATCACAAGTCCCAATTGTACAGAAAATGTTCGCAGACAATAAGAACCTAAGGGGCTTCCATGCCAGCTCTTCCTAGGTAATGAAGTCTCTCAACTGAAGTGTTCACAGCCAATAAAAGTAATAGCTGGATTTCACTTATTTCCCCTATGCATCAGCAGACTTCTACACTTTTATATCTCTGGATTGTATGCATTATTAGATCCTTGTACGTACCAATCACTGCAGTGTTCAAGTGTTGTTCATCTTGAACCAATGCACACTGTCCAAAATTCTCAATATTCAGCTCTAATTTTGCAGTTTCAGAACATTTTTAATTGTTCCATATGCTTGGAAATGAGCCAGTGAAGCTTCCTTGGCTTTGCTCCCACTCCTCCTCATATTTGGGCAAGTTGTCTAATTATTTTAAATAGAATTCAAATATTTTTCTCAAGGTGCTGGGAGACCTCCTGTGCTTAAGATGGTAAAATTTTTCACAATGGGTCTTTCTCGTCTCCTTTAGTTATTAGCCTATGAATAAATTTGTGACCATGTAAAGTTCATTTATACATCTCCCAACAAGAGCACACAGCCAGCAACACTTCACAGACCTTTCTTGATCCAAGTAATAAGGTGTGTTACCTGCACTGTGGATCGGTTACTTTTTGAGATCTGACTTAAATTATTCCAAACTGATCTTCCCTAGTGTCAACGAGAATTGCCCAGGATGTACAGCAGAGATTTGACCTAGCGATGGGAACATCCACAGACTACAAGCAGGTACAGAAGTTTGTCCAAAGTGTTTATAAGCTTCATTTTATAATCCATCAGCCCCATCCACCTGGCTGACAGCTGCTGCCTGCGCTTGCATTCTCCAGATTGCGCTTCTCCCACTCTTCCTGAAACAGCTGTTTACTCTGCAGATTGTCACAACCATTTGTTCCTGCACACGCAGGCAGCAGCTTTTCGAATTTGTCCAAGAGCCTAGCTTTGACTAGGCTTTCCCAAGCGATCATTTAAAAATGCAGACCTGCTTCTGCTTGGTGATATTTTCTCCTAAGTTGTTAAATAATTTTGTGCAAGCTTCCGTCAGCTTTACCCTTTAGCACAGTTCTTTTCCACAATATGGTAAATGCACCCTTGGCAAGGCACCACCGCAGAGTGAAGCCCCTTATCCACAGAAAAGGTACATTCAGGGCAACAGCAGGGAAAGCTTCCTCCTAATGCTTGCGCTTTAATCCTGCCCTGGAGAGTTTTCTGCCGTTGTTGCACTCTTGCTAACGACAGTTGCCAGCAGCTGACCATTTTCCGAGCACAGATGGACCCCAGCTATCTATAGCCAAAAGTTATTGCTAAGGTCATCCATTGGTATGTCTTCAGTCTGCAATTCATGCTCAAACTCTTGCATTCCAGCAGCTTTTGCTCCACATTGCTTACATCAGCTGGTACCAACATCTGGCCCAAAGTTTAAAGCTCGAGTCCAGCTGAAGCAGGACAGAGTGTGGCGATTTCTCTCCTACACAGGAGAGCCCTGAACATTGTACTAAAATGAAACAGTTCATCAATTTAATTCTAACCCATAACATCATGCATTTGGACGTTATGCCGAATTCCCCGTGTCCTAGCAGCAGTGCTGCCTGCCAGACAGGCTCTCTGGGAAGTGCACGGTGAGGGATGGACTGGAAAGGACCCTCACAAGTCAGCTGGATGTGTGAAGAGTGGGTTTGCAGGTCCCCATGGATGACGGGCAACATCAGCTTTCTCCAGAACAGTGTTAGTGAACATGCTTAGCTGTTGCTTGTACCAGCAAAGAAACAGAGCCAGCCAGCCATTACTTCCTCACTTAAGACATTATTTTAAATTATTCTGGAGCAGTTTCTGCTCTGACAAAGCAAGGCGGACATCCAACACCTCTGCTGCTTCTTACATTATCTGTGCCAAACACTGAGCACTAGGTGAAGATGGTTCCTGGCTGGATTTGGGATAGCCATTAGTCCTTTGGTGACTGATCAAAGATTCTTGTGTTTATTTTCCTTTGTGTACACAAAAGAAAAAGGAAGGAAAGCCTGTCATGTTTCTTAACGAACAGTTTTACCTGGATTTGTTTTTACTTATGCTGCTGTGAATTAGAAATAATATAATTTAGCACTAAAAAACTGCCATGAAATCAAAATCAAGGGCATTCTATTTAGAATAATGGTATCGAAGATCCTTCTCTTCACAGGAAGTATTGCTGAAAGATGGGTTTAACACAATGCTTTAGCTGGAGTTCTATGCAATTTTCAACAAAAGTCCCAGAGTACTTTTTCCTTTTTTTCTTCTTGCATATTATACACGTCATTTATCTGTAAGATCCCAAAATATCCTTAAAGTCTAAATACAGGACTAACTACAACTCTGAATAAGAAGCAGTAATTAAAAATAAATAAAAACAGTGGTTACACTATAATCTCAATACACAGAAATCAGGGTGTTCAGCTTAAGTTCCCTTAACAACCTCTCCACCCCTTCATTCATAATGCACGCATGGAAGAAAAGGCAGAGATGGAGTTAAAGTTGTCATGACAACTTTGCCTCTGAATTATCTGTCTTTGGTAAACTGCCTACTTTGGGCTACATGTTGCTCAGCAAAGCTCTTGACAGAGAATGCTTTTCATAGAAGCAGTTTGACAGATAACTAACTTGGTTTTAATTTTGACAAAAATGCATTTATGCGTATATTTATATAGCCAGAGAAAATAAAGACTGAACACATGATGAATCCAAGCATCAGCTGAAACAGAATATTTTCTGTCTTCAATAAATACAGTAATCCTAGTAAGATTCTTTTAAATTTATTTTTAGTATCCCATAACCTTCATACAGAAAACATTCAGGTCAAATCTGAACTGGCAAAGATGACATACTCATTCACCATCTACAGTCTCCAACATTACCAAGCTATTTCATCTGTTTTGTTAGGAGTATAGTCAGAAACTGCATTCTCCTAGAAGAAACAAGATGAGCTCTCAAACACTACACAGAGACTCCTCTGCAGTGGGAACTGTACAACAAATCTCCTTGCATAGCATTAAATATTATTTCCTCAAATATGTTTTACCTCTGGACTTCACAGCAGGAAGAGTCCTTCACAAATCACTCTGCTTGCCTCATATTCCTACAGTCACCATCTTTGTCAAGTTTAAAAAAGCGAAAGAGAACACAAAAAAGCCTTCACTTTTTGTCCTGTGTTCTTGAAAGATCCTCACTGAAACAGTAAAAAGTTCTCATTCAAGGTTGTAACAGATTTCTCTTGGAAATTATGATTTCAAGTGGTAAACAGTGATCTTTAAAAAAGGCATTTCTCCTAAAATGCTTCCAAAATCATAACTCTAAGTCAGACAAGGGTTTAAATCCAGTATCTGTGCAGACCGGAAAGCTCAAATTGCTTTCTAATTTGACTTTTCCTATCTGCTTCTTAAAATGTCACCAAGATCTATTGATAAAAGAAAGAGAACTGCAAACCTACTATCTTTTTCCTTCTGCTCGCCTCAAAAAGTTAATCTTCACCCAGGAGACCGGTCCCCGAAACAGGAGTTCTTCTCTATGGCCAGTGTGTGTAGCGAGCACAAGTCGTAGTCCACAACTGTGATTCCTGGAAACTGCAGTGATGTGCTTAACAGCAAAATAACAACCATAACAGCACAATATCAGAAAACAGTAAACTCTGCATCCAGTCCAGATTTTCTCATTTCATGGAGAGAGTTTATTCTTTTTAAGCGGATCCACAGCCCCAGATTTCCCCCTGCTCTGCACTAGACCTACAGCACTCCACTTCTTCACTTTTTCACACCTACTTTTTGCTAGTAGACCACCATTGGATCAGAATAAAGGAGATTAACCAAGTGCTGCTAAACGGCTGAATCGCCTGCCCCAGGGGGTTCCTGCATCTTGGTTAATATTTGTAGCTCTTAAAAGCTGTTAAATGATGGTGCTGAAAACTGAAGAAACACCACAGAGGAAAGGCCGGCTAAAATAACCAAACCGTGAAAATAAAGTGAAGACGAATAAAAGAATGAGGAAAAAAAATATAAATAAAAGAAGAAGAGACATAAAAGGCAAAGACAGGTAGAGCTGATAATCATCTGAAATCAGCTTTTTCTTCTCTCCCACTTTCTCTTCCTCCTCCCCCTTCCCAATTTCCTATCTTTTGAACACCACTTACACAACTCTTTGGTCTCTACTGTCAGTTTAGCATTACAAATCCTCACACTGGATTTCATGGAGTCAAGCAGGCTCAGTGGAGACCACTGGGCTCAGCTTACTCCTGGTATAATCCCACTCAAATCCATGGAGTTACACGAGGGATAAGCTGTAACCAGTGATGTTTTCTGAATCTTCTGACATCCAGCTTTGAAGCGCTGTAACTCCAGACTGATGATACACGCTGAAGGGTTTTCCAAACACAGCAGGGGAGAAAGAAAAAATATGAGCTCCTTGGGTGGCTTTCATCACAGTAGTTGCACTACATCTGCCATATATCAGAACGGTTCCCATGTTTCCTATCCAAGATTCATAACAGCTCTAAAAACACCACCATACTTCACCATGTTGAAAAACAAATTTCTCCATAGCTGGAGAAATATATTTTACTAGGTGCAATGGCAAGGAACACAATGTCCTTTAGAGCAACTTAACAAAAGAAATGATCCGACTGCTGGAAAGCCTTTTGCAATCTCTGCTTTTTTATCTGCAAACTCTCTGCAGTTGTTTATTCGTGAAACGATAATCCCCTCCCTTTGTCTCAGTTAAAACTTCTTCCTGGGAGATAAAAAATAGTTTGTACAAATCTGCCGTATTGTTTGTGAGTAGTAAAAACCAACTCACATCAAGGCTGTATTTTTTTATTATTATTTGTACTGCAGTAGTTCTGGGAGCCCTTTACTGGCACTGGATGTCAATGTGTTGGAATGGTTTATGTACAGGGTAAGAGACACTGACTGATCTGACGGATCAGATGCACTGCATTTTAAATGGTAGAGGCAGGGAAAAGAGAATCAGAAAATAAGACTGTGAAAAGACATCAAGAGATCTTCTAATCCATATTTGGATGTGTGGTAGACTCATGGCTGATCAGCTACTGCTATCAGTTGTTTCACCTCTTTTATAGATGGAAAATTAAGATATTTTGTCATGCCCATGAAGCCTACTGGCTGGCTGTGCCAGAAGTGGAAGTTTAACCCAAATTTCACAAGTCCTGCTTGACAGAGTCCATGAAATTTTTTTATGTTAACTGAACTTGGGAGCCTCTAAGGAAAACAATCATAAAGTTTCTATCTGTATTCGCTATGAAACAGTGAGTTAAAATAAAGAAAATCTAGCTATCAGCTACAATTTTTATTTGCTCCTCTGCACTCAGGCACACTTTGAAAAAAGCACAAAGTCCACAAATAGCTGTATATATTAAACTATCTCCACCTCATATATCACACTGCATTAGATATTCATTTTTCCTCCACTATCAGTAAAAAACACTATTCTCTGCTATATGTAACACATGAAAGTCACACTATACAAAAATTCATGGAAGATAAAACACTAAGATCAAAAGCACTCTATATCTGACAAAGGCTTTTTACACACTGCAAGGCATCTTTTCCCATGTATTCCGTCTATTCCATGAAGTAGTATATATGCTTAATATCAGATAAGCTCATCCTTTTCGTCAGTTATTGTAGATATCAAGTTTTCTCTTTCAGTGCTGAAGAAAAAATAGTTTCAGTTCTTTTTCTATCACCATGTCATCATTCCTTCTCTGGGCTGAAGTGTAATTATGCTCTTTCACAGGTTACTCTTTCTACCTTCTATGTCAAGTTTCATACATTGATGCAACTTAGGCAAGAGCAATATGGCTTTCCTCTTTAATATAAATATTTTGATTTGTTGCTGAATGGACCGTTCTCAAGAATTGTGATCTAACTGCAAGGGACGATGCTGTTTATCATTTCCCCCTGAAAGCAGCCATCCAGATCTCGATACTACAGTACTTTGAATTTAGAAACCATGAAATATAAATGTGTTCCTACCAAGAGTCAGTAGGAATTAAATGAATGCTTATTTTACATCTGAACTACCTTTAACATTTACATGCCATCTATGACACCTAGATAAAAATCCCCACTAAAATAGACAGCTAGTAGTGAAGATTTCTTTTCAATAAGAAACATAAAAGTTCAAAATTAATGAAATGCAGATCACATTCAATAAATATATAAGTAATTACACTTACTCAAAAAACTATTGGAACGTTTCTCCCTTGGAAAATGTTGGGGTTTAAGTTAATACATCTTGGAACAACTTCCTGACAAAGTCTAATTCTTGTTTTAAGAAAAAAAAAAAAAAGGAAAATTAATTCTTTAAAATACCTCAGTGAATTATTTGAAATTATTGCTTGCAAAAAGTTTTTACATCATATAAAATATGACATATACATTAAAACTGAAACAAACGAAAAAAAACAATGCCACTGCTTCATTCACACAAAATTTCAATTTTCACCAGTTTTCTTTCCAACTTGGGAATGAGAGGACATTTAACAGCTGTTGAATTTCCTGTCAGTTAAGAAAGTTCCAGTTTTCAGAGAATACTTACTTTTTACCAGATTAACGGTTCCTTCCACTACCCGTTCTCTCCTCCAGGCACAAGCTCCTGCCCTTAGCAAAGCTGAATATTGGGACACACAATGTACTTAAACACAGCAGAAGTTAATGAAATAATGTCCTTTGTTGCTGACAGCACACTGGGACATGAAGAATATTAAATCTCTTTCCTGTGCTACAGAAGTGAGTTATCCTATAGTTTTTGACACAGGCTGGTATCATCCTAATGACTAAACAGGACTAAGTCTGTTTACATCAGCTGAAGTGCTGATGCTATACGCATATCTAATCTAGCTTGAACCAACAAGCTACACTGTGAGGACGGTTTAAGAGACACCTTTCTGTGCCTTTTCTATAAAGAGAGGAGACCCGTGGCACTTTTAAATGTCCCTACCAGATTCTGTTAGAGCACACCCCAGGGTACTGCCATTACTACGATGGAGGAGGAAACCCAGATCCACTGGACAACAGAAAAATAAAAATAAAATAAAATAAAATAAAATAAAATAAAATAAAATAAAATAAAATAAAATAAAATAAAATAAAATAAAATAAAATAAAATAAAATAGAATAAAATAAAAGGGATATGAGGCAGACTTCCCTCTTGCACCCTCTTTGCAGGGTGATTGCTTCTCTCCACTTCTCTCCATGCCATCTCAATCCAGCAAGCTTGCTGGGTTGCAACAAATGATGTGATTTCTTTTCAGCTCCTAAAAATAAAGTATATGCAACTAATGCTATTGATTTCAGTGGGATTATTCACATGCAAGAGTTAGAACAAAATATCCATGTGAGTAGAAAAAGGTGTATAAAGCACAATCTGCTGTGTATGCACGCTATTTAATGTGCACCCTTGCTGTTTCAAGATTGCAAGATGTAACTATTAGCAGTTGCAGTTATAACACAGGACTGCCACACTACTTTTGCTGGTAGGGAAGATTCTTAATTCTGTTCCCTGTGTTGCAAGTTGAATATTTAGCTGGAAACTATTTCTGGAGGTAAGCAAATGGAGAATCATTACAGGTTCATTTCACAATTTACCTTTGCTGTATCTGAAAAAGAAATGGGCATAGGTTAATCCCTCTCTGCTTGGAGGAGAAGCAAGTAGACAGACTGCCTAGAGCAAAATTAAGAAACAATTTTCTCTTCTCACTGCTCCCATTTTATCTCATCTTTCCATTTCATCCTGAAGCTGCTGCCAATAGTGTTAGTTGTGGAATTAATGTCTTGCCAAAATAGTGAGAAAATACTTTTAAACAGTGAGATCTATTAAATTACACAGTAGTTTCCACAGGGGAAAGAATGGGAGTCTTATTGCTTAAGTAGTTTGAAAAAGCCACAGATAGTTCAACAAAGGGAAGTGCAAAGTCCTGCACCTGGGGACAAACTCCAGGTGCTAACACATGCCAGGGGCCACCCAGATGGGAAGCAGCTTGGCAGAAAAGGACTTGGGGGTGTTGGTGGACACCAAATTGAACATATGCAGCGATGGGACCTTGCTACCAAGAAGGCTAATGGTGTCCTGGTCTGCATTACACAAAGCATTGACAGCAGGGCAAGAGGGTTGATCCTCCCACTCTACTCAGCCCTGGTGAGGCTACACCTGGAGTACTGTGTCCAGTTCTGGGCTCTTCAGTACAAGAGAGACATAGACATGTTGGAGAGAGCCCAACCAAGGGTCACTAAGATGATGAAGGGCTTGGAGCCCTTCTCTCCAAGGTTGAGAGAGTTGGGACTTTTCAGCCTGGAGAAGAGAAGGCTCAGATGGATCTGCTTGATGTCTATAAATACGCAGAGGAAGAGTGCAAAGGCCCAGGCTCTTTTCAGTGGTACCCAGTGACAGGACCGGGGGCAATGGGCACAAACTGGAACACAGGAGGTTCCCTCTGAACATCAGGAAACACTCATTTACTGTGAGGGTGACCAAGCACTGACACAGGCTGCCCAGAGAGGTTGTAGAGTCTCCCTCCTTGGAAATATTCAAAAGCCATCTAGATGTGGTTCCAGGGAACCGGCTCTAGATGGCCCTGCTTGAGCTGTGGTGGATGGATCACCAAACAACAGGTAACCAAATCCAAGCACAATTCATAGACCTCATCTGTAATGCTAGAAGTTCCAAAAATACTGGAGAATCAGCTTAGGTAGGTTTCCTTAACTAAGAAGAAAATGCCAGTGAATTAATTGCTCAACTGCCTCATCTGTTGTTCTTGTCCCTGAGTAGACTGAATTTCTAAAACAAAGTGGAAAGATACAACTAAAAACATTCAGTGAATTAATTTTTTGTATCTTATCACTGTATATTGCGATATTTGAAACTTCTACCATCTAGCCTTAGTAGATGTAGTAGTAGTAGACACAATCTCTATGGAACTTCTACCTATTTTTGCTTGAGACGCAAGTTCTTGGTTGACTGGTTACTTTGCTGATTTTTTCAAGGTTTAAGATTAGTATTTGGAGGGTTGATGACCCTTGGAAATGCTGGTATATAGGTGGACAGTGCAGAGTAAAAGTGACATTTAGCTGTGGTAGAAGGTCTTTTTAAAAAAAGGGCAAGATTTTGCAGCACTTCCAAAAAAAGTCCGGTCTTGGCAACTATCTAGTCTTCCCAAGAAATCTGACACACAAATACACATGACTAAATCATTTTAGTAAGTTTTTCGTATTTAAAATGTGAACTGTTTTGAGTCAACTCACTATTCACACGGAAAGCTGCTTCTCCTGGACAGGAAGGATGCACCATCCAAACTGCTTCCTGTTGTATAATCACAAAATTATGAATGATAGTTGTGCTTAGCAAAAGTTCCTTGCTATTTGATTTAAATACTATTTTGTCTCACACCACTCACTGTCTATGCATCCTTTTGTTAGAGTGCTGGAAGAAAGATCACAATCAAAGTGAACTTGCTAAGAATTTCTACTCTGAATATTGACTGAAAATATTTCTGCTGTCCTCACCCGAGCTCTGACATCTCTCCTGACAAAACAAATTACGTCTGACAGCAAACAACATTGGGTCTTCTGGCCCAATTTTATATTCTCCTTTATTTTATTTTTAAGTGGGCTGTCTTATTATTCTGTCTCAATACAAATCTCCCGGTTGATTTAAAAATGGGTATAACTCTGGGAAATATGTCCTAACATTAATGAGAAATGGCATCATCCATTTATAGGGAGCTCCTTCAGCTTCAGTGTTGACACAGGCACCTTCCTGAGTGCAAGGGAAAATGATGAAGTAAAGGGGAATATTTTCTATTGTTTCTCTTTTCTGCATCAATTATCTAAAGTTAATACACACAAGAAGCTCTCTTTTGGTTAGTGTATATCAAGTGTGAAACTCCCACTGCAAAATCATCACATAGTAACACAGGCCTGTTTTGATTAACAAGAGAATTACGGTTTTGATCCCAGATGCTGTAGCTCATGCACGTTACTGGCTCAAGTGTCAGCAGCATTTGACCTCAAAGCTGTATCCAGTGAGCCATCTGGATCAAGCACACAGTCCATTTAACATGAGCTAGAAACATTTATCAGGACAATAAAACTTTCAAACTAGCAGCCATCTCAGAGAATGAAGCTTGTTATGGAACCAGCACCAGCACAGGAAGATGCCATGACATGTTAGCCCCATTCCTCATGTGTCATCTGAAAGGAATTCTCCTTGTGGTGAAAGATGTGTCAGACAGCACAAATGAGACAGTAAAGTAGGTAACTATGATTAATTAAAATAAATATGTCTGTGCCTGATAAGGTTTTTTCACTTTTCAGGGTGGGGTCTGCCAGGACAGATGAGCCAGGAGATGAGCCAGATGGCAGCACATCATCGTTCAGGAATAAAAGCCCTTACAGCACACCCTTGGTTCCACCTTCATTGATACTTGATATGTGCATTACCGAACAGTAAAATTTGATCTGGGTCAGACTAGAGCACATGACTGTGTTTCTGTCACATTAGAAAAAAGTGATATGGTACTTACATCAGCTCCTTACCACTTGGATAGCCAATACCCAGTCCACTACCAGAGCAGAATGACATGAGACCATTTCTGTTCTGAAATAGAGTCCACCGGCACAAAGTCATCCCTTCAAAAGGAAAAAGCATTACACTTGAATTGGCAGGATGAGTTTGCATCAGTTCTGTGTTTGCACCGTGTGTCTGTCGGGTTTTTTATCTGATTTAATCTTTTAAAGTGAAGCTGTGCACCACAGCTTCAGTGTCACACATGTCCAGCACTTTATGAGACTCCACATTCATCACTGTAAACATTAGCTATGAGGCAGTGCCTTTAGGATGCATATAGGATTTATCTAATCTAAATTCAGATGTCAAAAATGTAGGCATCTACATTTAAGCTAGCCATTGGAGCCTTGCATGATAGTGAAAAGAAAAAAAAAAAAAAAACAAAACAAAACCAACAACAACAAACAACAAGAAGACAAAACAAAACCCACGTGGAGTATGATTTGCCTGGCGTGTTTTAGAAGCATTTCACAACCTGATGACTCTATGATGACTCTAACCCTAGGAGTCACCATTTCTTTACATTGACCTGAAAGAGAACTTAGGTGACCTGCTCAAATGTAGTCATCTATATGATATGTATGTAGCCAACTAAATCCCACGAATGCAAATTAGAGTGAAACTTCTAGTCCCTTTAGTGTAGATGTCTGTGTGTATTTTGTCAGGTGCCTGTTACTTTTCCTTGGTCCTTGAATTTGGCCATATTTTGTCCTTTAAATGAAAGTCAACCCTTCTTCCCAGAAGCTTGTAATTCACCTTGAAGGATTACCAGAAGTATTTTATCACCTGCTCTAGTGTTAAAACATTTCTTAAAACAATCTGCTAGACAGGAAGAAATGTGAGCAGGAGATCATTCAAAGAACTCTATCAGAAGACTAAGTGGGCTGTGAAATACTCAGATATATGGTAATTATCAACTTTAATAGAGTATGTATTCTGTTCTGATTGGTGGCGGTGAGTCATTTAAACAATTAGAAAGATTGCAATTTGTCAGTACAGCAATCCTAAAATTACATTTAAAAAATAGCATGCCAGGACATTGGGAATTATAATTACTGAAGAACATGCTGTTCGCCTAACTTTTTAAATGGTTCCTTGATTTTTGCTAATGAATAACTGAAAGCACAAATAATATTTGAGATTTTTTTGGAGGGACTACTGATCTGTGGTTCCCCAGTTACCCAGTGCTTGACTGAAATCCCTTCCAAGACAGCCAGTGCTCAAGACATTGGGTTGTTCAGCTGTTTCCAAATATCCAAGTGTTTAAAATTACTCAGATGGTTTTCCTAAACACTAAGCCATTGCTACAAGAAATACTTACAGAATCGTTGTCGCTTTACTTGCTCGCATTTTTAGAAGAGACAAACAGACTGTGGACCTGCCTCTAAAGATGGATGGAGACAGATGGAAGCTCTCTCTGTCCGTGTGCTGAGCTGGACATACGCAAGCGAAATGCTGCTCAGCAGTTGTGGAGCTGTATTAGCACAGCAGCGTCAACACCGCTACACAACTTCTGGAGCAGAACAGATGAGGCACTGTGCAAACACAGCCAAACAGTTTCTGGATGGTATTTGGTGTAGCCCAGTAAATACGACTCTTTTTTTTTGCCATTCCTAGTAAAAGGCTGCACTGGTTCTATCGACCTGACAGCAAAGGGTGACAGGATTTGTTTGGGCTTGTCCTGGCCTAAGCTGGTAATTAGCTAGTTTTATTTAACTGGGGTAGCAAATGTCCAGCAGTCAGGTTTGCTTTGGGTTAGCTTTAGTTTATAGTGATAACAAGTAGATTTTCTGTGTAGATTAGATTACCTGTGATCCTAGAATAAAACCAGGGTTTGCGAGAATGTAAACACAGGATGTTGCTGGAGGTCCCGGGCTGTAAACACAAATCCCAGTGGGCAGCCAGTGGTCACTGCAGGCATGTAACTGTCTGAACCAGTTCAGATATAATGGAGACCACAAAACTGAGTAACTGAGAACTAAAGAAAAGAAAGACCATATAATGCAGGCTGTATTAAGAAAATAAATGAACACAAAACCAAACTGACCACAAAACAGAGAAGGAAGGGATCTCCAGCATCAAACTCTTCCTGGGGAAGAACTGAGGACACTGGTGGCCATTGACAACCTTTCCAGCCCCACTGCTGTCAGCCCCAGGACTCAGAGAGACAGTGGAAGGATGGCACAACACCAAAGAAAAGGGGCTATACTTTAATTTTTGCAGTTAATAGGATCTGGGGCTGAACACTGGACTTTGTAGCTGCCCTATGACCCGGGACGAAAGATGCTGGCTTTTTGCCCCAGAAGATATTCAGTGTGAGATTTATTTCACTTGATTTTAGATATCTATAATGTAGTCATACACATTTGGTCTAGTCATCCTGGGCTCCCATTATAGTCACTGGAGTGAAATAGGTACTTTTAGGGCATGAATTATCCGATCTGCTTTAGATGTCTGCTTTAGGCTGGCAGGAATTGCACCCTAGAAGAGTTTATTTCCCTCCATCGACTACAAAAGGGCTCAAGGTAACTAATTAAGAGAGGGACAGTTACGAGGACTTGTACCTGTGAGTGTACGATTTCTACCTTCTGTGTTCATGCAGTATGCCTGTCTTCTTTATTTACAGATTATTGTAATGAGCAATTACTCATTGGATTGAAGCCCCTTAGAAAACACGGCCCCAGGATTTAATTATAAACCAACACTGTTAGAAGTATGGATCACTCATTTGGAAGGAATTTGTGTAATAATAATAATAATAATAATAACAGAGATAATAAACAATGCCATAATTTCAAAGTTATTGCTAGTTTCAGAAGAAATAGATGGGAACCATAGAAAATTAGCACTTTTCCTTTCCGGGAGGCAATTCAGCATCTTCCCGAATCAGAGTCTTATAAATTAGGAAACTTTGTCTACAAGTATCAGAACGTAAAGAGCAAAGGCGCAGCTACAAGAGCAAAGAGAGAGCTCTGGCAGCAAGTCCCAAGGGAAGCAAGGAGGATTTGACATGTTGATCCCTATTTTACACTAACCAGCTCATTATTGGGGCATCATAAATGATAGGACTACTCCAAGCTTGGGGTGTCCCAGCACAGAGCCCTTCCCTGATCCCTCCTGCCTCCTGGCTGGGCTGAGGCACCGGTTACTGCACCTCGGCTCTGTGCCCGTTTACAGCTCCATAAACAACAACAATGCGAACAATTTACTAACTTCTGGTAAATAGCGGCTTCTTGGGAATTGCTGATACCTCTATTTCTATGGAAATAAATCTCTCTGGAAGCTTTGCTCTGCTGCTTTCCGAGCACATGAAAGTGCTGCCTAAATTCCTAATTGCAAATTAGGCTTTTGACAGCGGAAGGCAGAGCAAACGGATTGAAATAGCCTTAAAGTGCTTTTCTCTTCCTGATGGCAGAAGAGTTCATAATCCAGACAAATTAACTGATTGCAACAAACAGCATTAAGGCAGCGCTGTGCCATGTTGTGTCTGGCAGCTGGTGGCCAGACACTAGAACATACTTAACCAATTAGCACAGTCCCCTGCGCCGGCCAAAATGCACATTAAGAACAACTGAGATGTGATCTGGGACGTTTTGTGGGCCACATACAGCAGCTTTACCAGGTGGGCCAGAAAAGCGAGATTCTCAGTGGATGAGTTAGCTGTGGCTGTAATAAACCTGAATTTGCTGGAAGTCGTTCTTTGCATATCTTATTGGCTGAACCACTCCAGGTTTAGCTGAGCTGTCTTTTTGTGGCTTTATAACACTTCAAGGAGATTTTAGAGGCATTTTGTGATTACTAATGCCTTTCTATACTTCCAAAAAATAATAAATAGGCTGCAGACCTTTTAGAATATTCTTTTTCTGACACTGTCATAGCTACATTTATGGAATAATTATTCTTGGTACTTGTACAGTACCTTCAGCTTTCATAACAAGTTCCAAACATTAACGAGTTACACGCTTAATTTTCAAACTCAGCTTCGGTGGTGCAGCAGTCCTCAAAAAAATGCAGTCATTTATCTGTGTTCTGTACCTACAGCTTTAGGTACTTAACTCTAGTCACTCATATCTGAAAATACCAGTCGTGGAGACATGGGGGAGAGGTGGGAAGAGATCATAGATCTCATGACACTTAGTCATGTACCTTCCCCAGAAGACTATGCTTCATCTTATGCCTCAATGATGTGAGGGAAACACTTTTTTTTTCTAATACAGCATGGGAATGCTGGCTTGCTAACACCCTGGCAGCACAGTGTGTATGACAGAGAATCTGGGGATCTCATAGCAACGTTTTCTCTCATCAATTACCCAGGGCTGAGGAAGATAGGCTGTCTTGGATTTCAACTTGTCCTCAAGGAAAGAGCTAAGAGTGGCAAGGACATTGTTAAAATCAGACTGTCTATTCACTGAGCACATTAGTTTAATCTCAGTTCCAAGATTAATGAAGCTTATTTTTGATGCACAGACTCATGATTCATTCTGAATGCTTTTGCTGCCTAGATATCCCCGTATTCACCTAGCCAGCGTGACCCCACTATGCAAACACCTCAGAGTTATTAATGAATTATGTTTTCACAACAGCTATAAGGATGCAGCAGGCAAGTGCATGCCCTTTGCAGAAAGAAAGGAAACCAGAATGCTGAAATCCTAATTTCCCTGATTCTCAATGCCTTGAACCTGAAACATTTCACATTTCCTGTTAAATCAAAAGCAATCTACCTGATTTTAGTTGTGTACATTACAGTAAGGTGACTCATGCCCTAGAAATGCCTTTTTCTTGTTTCCATCAGCTAGAAAGGGAGCCTGGGCAGATCAGTTCAGAACAAAAGAATCTCTGCAGGGTAGGTGCTTGGACTTAGGTTAAAAAAATACCAGTCAGGGAGTGGGAGAGGCTGCAGTACCGTGCTGCACAGGCAGCTGCAGACAAGAGGGAATCAAAAGTGTGAGACATCACAGGTTTCAGAAGAACTCCCAAAAGAAACTCTCCAGAGTATTCTGGCCAATTTACATATTGTACAACCCTGAAATTAAGAAAGAAACGGCTCTAGTCACTTCACACATCACCGAAATGAACTGCCTTAGGAGTTTCACTTGGGTTTTCAGCTGTTTAAAAGAGAAAATGATCTGATTGCACTTTCTAAACAAAATATTAGGTCAAAAATAGAAGTAGAGGCAGAAGGTGAGTTTTGTGAGTTCTGAGCTATACATTTGAATCAGAAGATGGCACTCAATAGCTTTGCTAAAAGTATCTTTATTAAAGCTATTTAACAGTTTTGTTGTTTTGAGTGTTTATCTACAAAGCAAAATATTTCAAGCCTGTTTCTAATTTACCTCATGAGCTAACTTTAATGCAGTAGGAAACAATGTGCAGCAAACTGCTTTCCAGTAACAGAACAAGTCTACTGATGCTTACCAGATGCCTGCCTTTGACTAAATTCAATAGCATCCAATATAACGGGTTAACTCCGATTTAGCCTTCATTTCACAGACCAACACACCAGCCATTTGAGTGGTCTGAGTTTGAGATGGTACGAGTTACTCCTGGGGAGATTCCGATTGGACACGGGAGGGAAATTTTTCATGATGAGAACAATCAGACATTAGAATAATCTCCCCAGGGAAGTGGTGGGTTCTGTAACATTGGACACTTCTAAGATTCAGCTGGACAGGGTGCTGGGCCAGCTTGTCTAGACTGTTCTCTTGCCAAGAAAGGTTGGACCAGATGATCCTCGAGCTCCCTTCCCACCTGGTATTCTATGGTTTTCTTAAATACATAATGAAAACATTTACTGTTTTGCTGAAGCTGCTAAAGTCCAAATAATACCTTCAAATGACTGAGGAGGGATTTGATCCTTCTGTGGCTCACTGATCCTGCTATCTAGTTGAGAATCTTCATGTTCTGTCCACTTCAGAGGGAAGCAGATTTTTCTTGCTCCTTCCCAGCCATCTGCCTCCACTCTATATTCATTACTATGCTGCTGAAAACCATATGTACAACATTGTTATTCCCTGTATATTGTGTTGCCTTCTCAATACTTCAACTTCTTTCCACCTTCCTCTGAGTTTGGCTAATATTGACATCTCATCAAGATTCGAGCCTGTGAACACCACAATTCAGGGCACTGCTTTGCAGACCAACGGTACAACATTCATGTAGGTGCTGGTCATTTACTCTGAGTGGGCTCAGCGCACGGCAAGGGTCAGGTTTAGGCAACATAAGGACTGTGGATGTCTCAGGAGCTGGTTTCACACAGCAAGTTACCTGCTGTTCTTTTTAGCTCTTTCATATGCAGAGGTCAATACTTTTGTAGAGATTATCCCTTTAAATCAATGTCAGCTGATTTAGATCGGCTTACAGAAAGTCTGATGGCATCTGAAGCTGTGAGTGCATGTCAGCAGAGAATCCCGTGCTGGAAGTTGGCCATTAGCGTACATCCAGGCTCTGTTAAAGCATTTTGCAGCTTCTTTAGTGTCCGCATATGACATGACAGCGGATTTACAACGTGCTGTGACAGCCCCTTCAGCAGGACAGTGCCATTAATCTGCAAATAGATGACTGAGATCAGCACTGATCTCCTGTTTGGATCCCCTAATCCAGGAGCCCATGGCCAGCAGTGCCCCTCATGGCATTATCTTGTTCCAGAACCACAAGACTCGACCTCAACCTGGACTCTCTTAACTCATATTTAATGATAATACTTTCCACAGTTCCTCTGCAAGTGTTGTAATGTACTGACTGAAGACATAGTCAGGCATTTAAGTACATGATTAACCTAAAGTGCTCGAATAGAATTGTTGACTTCAGCAGGGCCACTTGTATACTTAGAGTTAAAAATGTGCTCAAGTGCTTCACAGAGCAGTTAATTATCATTAAATACATGCAACAAACAGAAACACAGAGATGACACAACCACAGAAGTACTACATAACACATCCCCTGGAGCGGTAACAGCAAATCTTGGTTTTAGGTGAACCTTTGTAGTACATATTTTAACATTAAGCCAAGAGGATATTCGATTTTTATAGAACACAACAGACTCAACATGCAAAACATGAATACAGCTAACTAGCTTCCAAGATGTGTCTGTTTCCAACAGAATAACTGAAATTCTGTATTAAAGGCACGCTAATCATCAATTACAGAATATTGAAAAATTCATAATGGAAGGAGCCAGCCATTGCTGCCCCCTCACACAATACAGAAAATCACATTTTATAAAAAAAAAAAAAAAAAATAAAAAAGTCTGTGGGTTTACAAACCAGTCTGCTGTTTTGTCATCGGTTTTGGTTTGTTTTTGTAAGAAACAATACCTTGCAAATATAATAAGCCCAAGCAGGATCTCTCAGTGAAGCATATTTTAATAATGATTTTGCAAGATCAAGTGTTATACCTAAAGGTAGACACACATAATAAGCCAAAAAGCCCCTGCTTATATGCCCCCAAATCCTGGCCGCAATTTCCCTCCCCAGTTCCCCATTAGTTGGGTACTTCAGGGTTTACAGACTACCCAAAACCTGCCTCAGTTTCCATATTTCATTCATCTAATCCGAACAGTGTCATTCCCCTTATCAATCAGTTTAAAATATGGGTTCACGGCTCTTTGGCTACGCTTCCACCTAGATTAACTTGTAAACACGGGTATCAGTATACATTCTGGGATTAGTTCGAAGAGACTTGGTTTTACATTAAGGATTCATAATCTGATGTCTCTCAGTCCTTCTCCCCCGAGCTGGGGTCAGGTGCCAGGTCCTTAGCTTTGTAAAAACAACATTCCTTCGCTAAAGGTTCCTTACTTTTTTTGTTTGTTTCTTTCTTTTTAGTTTGTTTTTGTTTTGTGCTTTGTTTGTCGGTTTGGTTTGGGCTTGGTTTTGTTTTCTGGGGGTTTGTTTGGTTGTGTTTCTTTGGTTGTGTCAGAGGGTTCGCTCTCGGTGCCCGCGCTGGGCCGGGAGCGCGGGGCGGCAGCGCCCCCTGCAGGCACCGCGGGGCGCTGCACCGGCTCCCGACCCGACCCTCAGTTCACGCGTGTTTTTGAAAGAGGCGGAATAAAAGTGTCCGGGTGGGGCTGGGGCTGCGCCAAAGCAGGGGCGCTGCTCCTGATGAGCCTTTGATTAATGCCGCGTGTGCTGGTGGCAGCGGCGATTTTCTGTACATTTCCGTTACTTATTCTCCTTGAAAAGTAACAAGAAAGGGCAAGTTCGGCTTGTTTCCTCATCCCTATACTGACAACTGCAAATCACTTCCAGGATGGATTAAATTATGCGGGGGGAGGCAGGAAGGGAGGCTGAGAGGGAAATGTGCGGTGCAATACACTTCGCATGATTTGCAATTTAGATTCTGGTGTATTGATTACTGCGCAATTGGGGGAAGGAAAGAAAAAAGCGCAGTTGGCAGGTCTCCGACTCCAAATATTTCCAAAATGATTATACGTTTTATTAATCAAGGTCAAAGTAACCTCATTTGGCCAGTATTAATGAAAACATAGGGTATGTGTTAACTAAAAATCACTTCAGCAAGGAAAACTGAGACACATTAAAATTCAGCGGAGAGCAGTGTGCAGTGTGTGGGTTTCCGATGCCATCTACTGGGCAAAGCTCATGCTGTAAAACGCCAAACACGCCTTTCCTTGCAGTCTCCTCCTCTTCCTCCCTCAGCAGTTTTCCTACAGTGGTTCAAGCTCAGGGAACCCTTTAAACACGTCTCACTTTGACTTGAGAAGCCAAAATCTGGGCAGCGCTCAAGTGCTTTGCTGATCAAGTGATTTGCTTTGCTGATCCGTGAGACACAGTTGCCCATGACAGCGCCTTAAAAGTTTAATGTAAAAATACTTGCACCGAGGTCTCTATAAATACTAAAGAGAGAAAGGCATTTTGCAATTTAAGTACAGCTCAGAGCACAAACATGATTCATGTCAGCAAAACCACCCCTGAGCACCTTAAAAAAAAATATAAAATAAAAAGGTCATCTTGGAATAGGATATATTGTGCAGAAAGGCCAAGTAACTAGTAGAAGTCAAGGTACTTAGGAGTATTAAGGAAAAGGCAGAAAGAAGCCTGAAGGAGACACTAATGTATCGTGATTTTGGCTCATGGCACGAGCTGTGCACCGCCAGGGCACTGCAGTCAGTGCGAGTCTCTTCTACGCACTCCGGCTTCGCACTGGAGTCAAACTGACGACCCTACCCGGCTTTTCTAAGTATCTTTCACATTCGATGACTGTGAGTCTGTTTTCCAATTACTCTGTTTCAGCACAGCATCAGAACCAGAAAGGATCTATCCATTAAATAAAGCGGGAGTCCCTGCCCGGGGAGCTCCAGCAAACAGCCCTAATTCCAGCAAGCAGGTCCCTTCAGGACAAAGCATGAGCAGAACCGGCTTTTTGGATGTTGGGCTAATAAAACCCCAGATTATTCTGCAAACTCAGCACTCTTTTGTGAGCTACAGTTCTGGTTTTCAGGCCACTTCTCTGTTTCTTTGATCTGCTACAAAGCAAAGCTACCATGCAGCTTAAATTAATTTATCTTATATTGCATCAGATTATGAGTACACATATGGTCATTTTCTCTCTCCTTTTCCATCTCCCTCTCTCTCTACCCCATCTCCCAAGGCTGTAGATTTATAGACAATCAGACTTTTTTGTTAGTTTCTTTTCCATGTTGTTCCATTTTAATAGGACCAGTGGGAATTGGCCTACTTAATGAGAGAAGCTTTGAAACTTTTTGTAAATAAATCTTATTCCAAACTGTGAGCAATAGGCAAAATCTAAAAAAATATTACAAAATCCCCTTAAATCCAAACAAAAAGGTTAATCAAAATGGCATGGGCTGACACAAGGTTCAAACCATTTTATTTGGGTAATTTTGAAAGTGCGATTTCTAATAAATGTTATAATATGTTGTCAATAGCATATCGTTTCAAACAAAATTGTTTTGAAACAGAAGACAGGGCTTTCTCAATTTTGAAAATATTGTATTAATATCTTGGCAATTCTGAAAAATGCTCTGAGCACTTTTTAAGTTGAGGAGGTAATTTCAGCCAACCCTATTCTACAAAAAGTATTTGTAAAAGAAAATACTTTTTTTTTTTTGGTAAATCAGTTTATTAAATAGTTCCCAAACAACTCAACTTCTTAACTTCAGCAACCACTTTTTCATTAAATCAGAATACAAGAGCAAACCCAGCAAGACAGCAATTTCCTGAGATCATATTGGATAAATCCAGCTCTGTCCCAAAATATGATCAGCGTTACGTAATCTGCAGTAAGTGCACCAGACAAAGATAAATCAGCACCTGTCAACTAATGAGGAAAGGTTATCATTAAATTATCCTGTAGAACAGTTCTTTCTCCTTTCCTCAAAAATCACTTTTAAAAACCTGCTGTAAATGCCTATTTTAGAAGACTGCTGTTATAAATGATAACTTCCCATCCTAAAAACTCTCTTCAAGTTATTTCTCTAGAACAACATTCTACCGCGAAAGCAATAAAACTGCATACATCGTGACAGATTAAAACACTTTATGTTAGCAGTTGAGAAAAGGGCTTGTTCTGGGTCAGTTGTTCTCTGTCTGTTGACACAGCAGAAGCAGCCCAGGCAGGGACCCACCAGGTGCCTCTGAACCACGGTCACAGGGGGAGGAGGACACAGTCCCAAACTTTGAAGTTCACGGGAGTTCTGGCCCCAGTCAGTGGGTCGGGTGTTAACTGCCAACGGGACCTACCTATTTTGCAACTTTGCTTTCAAGTCAAGCAGCACTGCCCACCACCTTTGATCACGCATCCCGATCATAGATAAATGTGCAAGGGAACCAACTTTATATTCTTCCTTATCGTTCTCCAGGACTTTTCCTCTGTCTTCCCCTCCACAGCTCCCTTTGCACCCTAGTGTAGGGCCCAGAGCCTGCAACCTCTGCTGTGCAATATCCAGAGCACGCTGGAAAACCTGCACCCCACAACAACCTGGCTATGCTGTATCGCTATGAAATATCCCTCATTCCTGCTCACACCGCCACCATTGGTCACCATGGTCCTTCTGCTCTCCTGATCTCCTCACCACGGGAAGACTCTCTAAATTATCACTTGCTTAGTCAGGGGTGGGTTACCATGCCACAATTTCTGCAATTTAGTTCCATGTGCTCTCATATAGAAAGAGCAGCTTCTCTTAATATGTAGAAAGACCAACAGGAAGCAAAGCTCAGAATTGCAGAGGCATTCAAGCATATCACTGTTACTGAAATTAATGACTGCTACTAATTAAGTAACTACATAGGACTCAGGTCCAGATACACAAGGATTTCAGTCGGGTAACAAAGTTCCTAAATTTGTGTCTTTAAATATAGAGCCATAGAATAGCTTGGATTGGAAGGGACCTTCAAAGCTCATCCAGTCCAACCCCCCTGCAATGAGCAGCGACGTCTTCACCAGATCAGGTTGCTCAGAGCCCCGTCCAGCCTGGCCTGGGATGTCTCCAAGGATGGGGCATCTACCACCTCTCTCCTGGCCTGAATCTCCCCTCTCTGAGTTTAAAACCATTGCCCCTTGTCCTATCACAACAGGCCCTGCTAAAAATTCTGTCCCCATCTTTCTTATCAGCCCCTTTTAAGTACTGAAAGGCCACACTAAGGTCTCCCCCAGAGCCTTCTCTTCTCCAGCTGAACACCCCCAGCTCTCTCAGCCTGCCCTCCCAGCAGAGCTGTTCCAGCCTCTGATCATTTCTGGGGCTCCTCTGCCCCTCTCCAACAGGTCCATGTCTTTCCTGCACTGAGGGCTCCAGAGCTGGACACAGGACTGCAGGTGGGGTCTCACCAGAGCCGAGCAGAGGGGCAGAATCACCTCCCTCCACCTGCTGGCCACGCTGCTTCTGATGCAGCCCAAGATATGCCTAATGACCTTAACCTCTAGTTTTTCAGAGATTAAAAACAGTACATGTGGAGTTTTTCGAAACACTCTTCTGTTTTTTCAAATTGGGTTCCTGGGATTAAAACATCTGAAATTAATAGCATGTGAAGAAAAACAATATGTGAGAGTTCATATGGAACAATATTTGCAACACATTTAATTCCTTTTGCCTCCATAGAAAGAAAAAAGAAAATTGTTATTCCTCCTACATAAATAGTTCACAGATTTTCTTTGAGGTGGATGTCTTTGCAATGTGAGTTATTCTGTTACAAAGCACAGAGAGAAAATACTCATCTCGAAGTACCTGAACAGACTCATGATCATTTTTGTTGAAGATGTTGTAAGAAGCGGGAACAAAAGCAGATGCCAGTCCCACCAACAAACACCACCTAAGCGAACATTAAAACAACATTCAGGCACAGGATCAACTGCAATTCCCATGGAAGTACTATGCAGAATTTTGCTGTTTGCTTCAATATAGCCTTGACTAAAACAGTGCTGTCAATTTTGGCTAAGAAAAATACTCCAGGGGTCTAAAGGAGGGCAGCAACTATAGCCAGTTTAGAGCATAAATCTCTCCAGCTGCAGGAAATATTATCAACACTGATCATTTAATCATGTTCAAGTGGAGTAAGTGGTCACCCTGCGTTCGCCTGAATATATATGTGAAGCAAACTTATTTTGCATGAAATCTTTATAAGCACAGTAGTTGTCTCCTGTACGTATTAATTTTTTAGGAGCTGCTCTCAACTCCTTTTACTTCCTTTAGCTCTCCAGCTAAAATGCCAAGATAACTGCCTGTATTTCCTACTTGTCTGGCACTCTCAGAGGGAAAAGGGAGTGATTTAATAACTGAAGTCTACAGAAATGTTGTTTTCAGCCAAAACAACAATCAAATTCCAAAGTTCTCTGAGATTTGATTCACAGTGTTTACAAAACTGTGGTTCCGTGACCTCTGCTTATCACTGCAGTCATAAATAACTGTCTGTGTCTCTCTGCTGCTTTTATTTTCCTTTATTCACCCTCTGTCTCTTCCTTCATCCTTAAATTCTACGTTCTGAGGAACAGAGGCCATCTTTTCACAATGATCAACTAACAATGCAGGACTATGTATGAAGTTTCTCTCATACTCAGAGATACTCAGAGCAGAAACAAGGAGTTGAAACTATACTACCCCTCCTGTGACCCCCGTGATTATTTCACATCAAATCCTTGTGGTTTGAGTGGGCAAAACAGACCCAGCAACCCTACCATTACTTTCTAGTGTTCTTCTCTGCACTCTTCTGTTTACAAACAATATTAAGCACTTTGTATATGTGACGCTTGGAATTTAACACATAATTTAACCACCACTTTACGAACTGCAAATGTGACATACTTAAGCTTAATGGAGCCACAAATTAATACTGTAAGAAAACCATAATAACAGAGTATGTTATGCCCTAGTATTGAAGTAGGCACTTTATGTGAAGGCAAAAATCTATGTCATTGCATAATATTATTGTATTCACGTGGAAGAAATTCATAGTTGTTTAGTGCGAGCAATCATAGAAATCCTAAGGAAGTTTTTCATTGTGAACAGTTTTGCTCACAGTTGTTTATTTAGCTATTTTTTCAACTCATGGGACAGAAAGGGAGATTTCTCTTCTGACAGAAGAAAGTTTTTAAATCTTTTGTGGGAAATTATAAAAAGTAACAATCAGATTTTAAATCAGTCTTTTTAGTAAGCCAAATTACAAAAAAAAAAGGGGGGGTGGGGGAAGGAGAGGCAAAACCTTTCGACAAATGAAAGTTACAATCAGCACCAGTTTTCAAGTCAAGTTACTGGCAAACATCCATATCTAATAAAAGTAACTTTCCCAACACTCCCCACCAAGTTCTTTCCCTCCCACAATATCCTCATGTACTTAAAAAGTAGCCATGACAATTCTTAAGCATGTTGTGTAGCTAAAGTATAAGACACCAGTTAACGAACTATGTGCCCCTAGATCTGAATGGGAAAGTATGCCACATATGCTTAGATAACATCAGAAATAGAAAAGTCATGGGAAAGGAACTTAGAAACTACATTAGCTCAAGAAATTTAAGATAAAAATCTAGCCCAGACCTCTAGGGGCACAGGTCTTTGAGACCTTTCACATGACCAAATTATTTCATCATTTGCAGTGTCCAGGGGCAATTCAGCCCATGATCGCTTACTTAGTAACTGACTTTTTTTTTTTGAGGCCTATTTCACCTTGCTGAAAATACCGGTATTCTGCACTAGGTACTGTTTGGGAGTGTGGGGAAAAGTGATAGAGATTTGGATATTTCTGATCTATATCATCTCAAAGGAAGTGGATTACCTCAGGATTACCTACACTGGCCTCAACCTATTGTCCTCTGGTTTTGATAATTTCAGGGCAGAATTTCGAGACGGGAGGTTTTTGTAATGCATTTTCACCCAGGTTTTCCCTTCGGTTTACCAGAGCCCACATCCCAACCTCACTATCATGTAGCTGGGCTTGCTTATACTCAAAGGCTATTTTGGGAGGGAAGGAGCAAGCACATAGTAAAGGGGACAGGAAACTTTAAATGCAGATTTAGGGAGAGGGAAAAAAACCACTGCTCCATCTGGTCTCTGCAACTACCATACCTCTACTAAGGACATAGAGTGAATGTTTTTTGTTAAGAAAACAAGAAGCTATTGCACTTACAAAGAACTTGTGCTTAAGAACATAATCTTTTATTACTTACTGAGTACTAGCATTTGTGTCTATCTTGTCTACAGTTTGCTTTCAGCTACTTCGGATATGTAATACATTTCATTAATACTATTCTTTTTGTTCATATACCCTCAATTATGCTCATAGATTCCCAGATGTTAAATATTAAAAATATGCCCCTGAATTCAGCATCGCTGTACACAGGCCACTTCTTGAATGAGAGGTCAGCAGATAAAAAAGGTGAGGTTGGGAGAATACTGAACAAGAGTAGATGTGCAAATTTCACAGTAATGAGAAAAAAATAAGGATTTCAGAGTTCAATACCTAAGGTGAAAATGCATCTCCTATTTTAGTTACTTTAACAATGGAAGAACTCTCCATATGATCTACTTTTTCACATAGTCCAGATGTGCAAATCTAGAATTAAAAATATATTTGAAAATATATTATATATAGATTTCAAAGAATACCCAGAAAAACTTGCTTTCTCTTTTTCTCTTATGTATCTCTTTTTCCTGTATTGATCTTTCAGAGTACGATTCTGTGGAGTTGAAGCCAGTTGAACTTTTGCTGCTGGATACATTAGCAGCAGGTTAAGATCCAAAACTAAGAACCTGTCTGTAATTGTCTTGATATCTGTATCTCTTCTGGTGCCAAGGACCTGAACACAAACAATAAGTTCAGATGAAGGGTGCTTTACTACCTTTCACACAGCAAACCTTGGAGAAGAACCATTAGCCCTGGGATGAAACAGTCCTTTTTTCTGACTTCACTATTATGCAAATTAATTTAATAGATTGCTAATCTTTACAGCTATAATATGTAAATTGCCATCTCCTCACAAACAGCATGACTTCACTTTCATTCCCTCAAGCAAATAAGAAAGAAATGGTACGAAAAGAAATTATTTGTAGGGATGCCAGTTATCTGCATATACTTTGGTATTCTCTTCGTAGTACATGCAGCTTAGGTTAACCAGACAGGTGCTCTCTTCATTACAGTTTAAAAACTTACTTTATCTTTTTTTTCTGATACATAATGCAAGGAAATGCACAAACAAAGGCTTTTAATACCCTTTAATCAAGCCAGGCCAAAAAAGGAGGCTAAGTTTACAGCTGAAAGGCTTTGCAGGTAGAGATTCTGGTATATCATCGTGGTAAAAAGTGAGTGCAGATGCAGTTTATACAGGCAGAGAAAGGCTTTTGCCGCTAGAGTTTTTTGTAAGTATTCCTTGTTTCTGCTGTCCCAGGTTAAGCACGTCAGAGCAGCTAAGCACAATTTTATGGGTGGAACTCCATCTACTCTTGGCAATTTTAATAGCACAGCTATTCTGGTCACACATCATGACTCATCACATGCTTCTTGGCAAAAGTTTGGACTCTAGCTAGAGAACTGCTGCCAAGCCGTTATACGTGGTTTGTGACACAGAAAAAAGCAACCACCCAAAAGCTAAAAGCAAATTGTTAAAGAAATACCAACTTGAAGGTGAAAAACTCTGAAAGCAGGATAAAACACCACTCCTCTCATTGCACAGAAATCCTGACCTTCGTTACACAGCTCTTGTGGATGCTCATGAGTTATGCCTTGAACTGGTCCTGCTCAAAACTCAACACAGCAATATAGTCAAGTTACGGCCAGTGCAATCTAAACCTCGACATCATTCCGACAGAACCTTTCCAGCACTGGGCAGGAATCCCTCGATCTCATACCAGCACCAGAGAAACGTCAGCTCCTGTTTACTCGTTAGTCTCCACTTCAGCACAGAAGGATGCAATTCGTACTCCGTGATTGTGAAAGACCAGGATATTTCCTAAACCTTATGGCAGTGAATATGAAATAAACTGAGTTTTGCTGGAGTGAAATTGGAGCAAAATACAGGTGATCTTCTAATACTGATAATGAACCTTAACGACATTCCGTCTTGTACTCTACTATTAACCGCATATACTTCAGGCACTGAAGATAAAAGATTTTAACTTACACAAATGGCAAAGTAAGCTGCACGTTTTATCAATTATTAGGACTTTAAAATAGTAGCAACAACAAGAACTCACAAAGGCACTGCAAACAACATAAACATCATCTAGTAGTTGTGATCCATCCTACAAGACACACAAAGAAAACTTTTGTATATGGAACACGATTTCAGAATCTCCTGAGACCAGAAAGCTCTCAGTGTTTCAAAAAGAGATTAGATGTTAAGTCCATTGGTCTCTTTTGTCTGAAATTCACTCTATGAAATTCAACCCAGCATAAAGAGCCAGAATAAGGATTAAGGATCTCACAAACCCCATTTAATTCCTTAAAAAGGCTTCTGTGCAGAAATGAATTCCAGTCTCTGAGAAAAGTTATACTGTTAACAAAAGTATGGGAAAAAAAAATTAGAATTAGTTTGAAAACCTTACACTCTAGAAAACTTCTTAAATTTTCAGGACAACTTTTCTTCTAAATGGAGAGGTACTTTCTTTAAAAAAATGCATTGAAAGAGAATCTTAAAATATTTTCTCCTAAAAATATTATAACTATTAAGGTCAATTTGTCTGTTGTGACTGGCTACAGAGTGATAAAGATAAATGACAAGAATCACATAAAAGTCATTCAGCAGCTACCAAGGCTTCTGAGCAGGCTCATCATTTGCAGGGATTGTCCCTAAAATCAGGGAAATGGTCTTCCATTGATGAGGAATGGGAGGCAGAGAAATGCAAGATAACAAGTCTCTTGTAATATTCTCTTCACGTATCCTGTTGGATGCTGAGTTCAACAAAGACAGGGAGAAAGAATGGGAGAAAGAACAAAGGAATGAAAGAAAGGAAGATGACCCTGTATTCAATTTCTACACTCCAGACATAACTTGGGGGCCTCCCTATGAGTCCTAGCAGCTCTTTCTGGTGATAAAAGTTATTGTCTGGTTAATTTATGTCTCTATTTAACGCATGACATAAATGGACTGAGCAGTGCGTTTGCTGAAGGGACAGGGAGTCCCTGCTGATGTAAGCTGGTGAACAGCAAAAAGAACAGTCCCTTCTAAGGAACTGCAATGCTGAAAGTCTTCGAGCTGGCTGGAAATTTATTTCAAAAGCATTAGAGCCCATTGTCGTGGGTTCCCTTGCTGTCAAACTCAGAGGTGGCTTTTCATTCCTGCTCTAACAAGCTGTTGAGCTATTGCTATCTGCCAGAGAGAGAGTGACCTGGGTGTCTGCGCCCGTTCCAGACAGGCCTGACCCCCTCAGAAGTTTGGGTGTGTTCCTTGTGTTCCTCTTTAAAAAATAAAAAACAGCTTTTTTTTTTTTCCCTTTTTTTCCCTTTTTTTCATTTGGGATGATTTCCAGCATTATTATTTGGGCACGAGCCAGCCTAATGCTCAGTGTGCCTGGGAGTCGTGGAAGGTTTACAAACGCTGTACTGCTGCAGGAAACAGTCCCTGGGAAATGCGGGCTCAAAGCTTCCCCTTGCTCACCTCAGGGAAAGGAGAATACCCCAAGCAGGAAGGGTCTCTTTTATGGAAGGGATGTGTGTATAATTCTGTACATCGCTGAACCCCAGAAGAGCTCAAGCTTCAGAGAAACTGCAATGTGAACACAGCAATAGCCAGACGACTAACAGATGAGTTGGAAAGCAGCACAGCAAACACTCAGCTATGAAAGCAGCTAGTAACAGAAGTGGCTGGTAGGGGATGCCACTTAAAGTAAATTCAAGTTTCCAACATATCGATTTCTCTGTTATCTAAAATCATAGAGGACTGGGATACCCCAGTAAAATAAAAAACTCAGTACTGGGGAGATGCTGTAGCCATCACATGGCATAGTGATTCCACAAACCCAGTAAAAAGGCTATGGTACACATGAAAATCAACTGCATTTATTTTTCATGTGACAGATGAGTTTGCTTAATGTGTAAGGAGCGTTTTAAGAAATTTAGAGAGGAGCTTTTAGGAAAATTTGCCTGTTTGGAAAACTTGTCTGAGGGCACAACATTACCCCACACTGTGGACTCCCCTGGAACTGGGATTCCCCTGAAAAATCATCAGAGAAATCAAGACAAGGTCTTTCAGCATTGTGCATATGAAAAACTTCTTAGCTGTCCTTCAGAAGCCAGCATTCATAACTGAAACTCTTCACGCCATTTAAGTAAAAGAAAATATGTATTATATTTTTTCTTTAGTTACACACAGTATTTTCATTGTACTTACTTTATTCCCATCTCCTGCACCAGAGTAGTGCAACTACAAGGTTTTCTTCACGCCTGTTATCACCAGGTGGCGATGTTAGAACCAAGAAACGCAAACCGGAGACAGACCAGCGCCCTGAAATGTTTCCTTGCACCACAGTTCGGAGGAAACATTAAATCCCAGGCAAACTCTGGCCCCTTTATTTATTTGAAAACTCACATACTGACTTTAAATTTAAAGCAATTAAAAGAAAAGTCAGCCCAGGACTATAAATCCCTTAATGCAATACAATCCTTGAATTATAACCATTCTAATCTTTGCAATATAAACATTATGGTGGGAATTCAACCCACCATCTAGATAAACACCTGTCCACACCTCTTCACCATGTGAAATCCACAGTGGTGCTATGCAAATAAGATGAGAAAGAATTGTCTTTCATTTCCAGGTATTTCCTCTCCTTGTGGTTTCCTTACCACCTATTTTTAAAGAAATACAGAGGCATTTACAAGATCTTGTTAAAACTGTATAAAAAATGTCAGCAGACTGAGTTCCAAGGTAGCAGTAGTTTTCTACCGCAAATCAAGTAAAGCAGAGTAAATTTAAGACACAAATCTTGTAATAAAAATGCATCTCCAGGCATATTAGCGCTGAACAGAATCCAGCATCCTATTCAGTAGACATTTTAAGCAGAAAAACAAAAGAAGCTCATTATTGTAGATGTTAATAGCTTCCTGCATATACTCATCCAGAACATGTAATAGAATCATAGAATGATTTTGGTTGCAAGAGACCCTCAAGATCATTGAGTCCAGAAATAACCTAACAGTGGCACTAAACCATGTCCCTAAGAGCCTCATGTATGAATCTTTTAAACACCTCCAGGGATGGTGATTCAACCACTTCCCTGCGCCTGTTCCAGTGCCTGACAACCCTTTCCGTTAATAAATTTTTCCTAATATCTTGTTTTTTGAGCAGAGAAAGTAGCGCAACTTACTTACTCCTTATGAATTGATTGTACCTCCATGTCCCAAACTCCTCCACTGCAATACTCCCACTTTCCCCTGTGACTAAGACAACATTCAGGCCATTTCCCCATCCCCTAACCTCCATTTTCGGGGTTCCCCACATGAGGACCAGCCCCAGCTGAGAGCGACATGCTTGGTGATTCAGGGGCTGCTGTGAAGTTGCTGTTACCAAGAAAAAGGGCCCCATGCTGAGCTGGCAGGTCTCTCCTCAGGAAGCAGCACTGGTAAGACCTCTCTATGTCACGCAGCCCCTGATTTTGCACAGGGATACAGCATGAACCACAGGGAACCAGAGCCCTCAGCATGTCCCTGCGTCTGGCTGAGAGGCTCAATGAGGAGCTGCAGGCACCGTACCCAAAATGTGATTCATAGACATCAAAGAAGGAACTGTTTTCTTCTGAGAGGCCCACAGAGAACAGGCTACCAAGTTGGTGAAGGGTTTGGAGGTGAAGCCGTATGAGGAGCGGCTAAAGTCACTTGGTTTGTTCAGCCTGGAGGAGGCTGAGGGGAGAGCTCATGGCGGCTACAGCTTCCTCACAAGGGGAGGAGGAGGGGCAGGCGCTGAACTCTTCTCTCTGGTGACCAGTGACAGAACCCGAGGGAACGGCGGGAAGGTGTGCCAGGGGAGGTTTAGGTTGAACATGAGGAAAAGGTTCTTCCCCCAGAAGGTGCTGGACACTGGAACAGGCTCCCCAGGGAGGTGTCACGGCCCCAAACTGACAGTGTTCAAGAAGAGACTGGACAACACCCTCAGACACACGGTGTGAACTGTGGGGTTGTCCTGTGCAGGGACAGGAGTTGGACTCCATGATCATTGTGAGTCCCTTCCAACTCAGGACATTCTGTGATTCTAGGTGGGCTGGCGGATGTTTCCCAAGCACAGGCACCGCTGGGATTTCTGCTCTGGCCAAGCCCCAGACTGACACCCCCAAAATATCCCCACAGTTACAGCTGCCACAACCTGCTTTCATATCCCACATCATTTGGGGGCAGAACACAATAAATTTAGCAGGTTTGCTCCCAGGGCAGCAGAGAGGAAGAGTGCTGGAAGCTGCAAAGATACTGCTTTGTCAGGGTACGCCTTGGGCCAGGCAGCTCCTCAGTGACCGGTCCCTGGCGGTGGCCACTGGCACCCCCTTGGGGAGGTGCTGTACCTCTGAAGCCCACACAGATTTTCCTCAGGAGTGCATTCAGGGAGAGCAAAAACGTGATCACAACTAAATCACCGCACTCTAACGTTGCTTGGGAGCTGCGGGATGAGGCGGCAAAAGGGAGGACACCGAGGCGTTCTTCCCCTTGCCCGGGGCAGGACTCGAACCCCAGACGTCCAGCTCTCCAGCACTGCGCGCCAACCCACGGAGCCCAAGCACACCACGTGACACAACTCCCCTTCCCGCCCGCCGCGGCCTGCCAGCACTTCCGTAAACACCGCGGCAGCTGAGTGACAGCAGGCGCGGGCCAATCGCGGCGCGCAGGGCGCCGGGGGGGCGGTGGTCTCTCCTCATCGGCTCCAGCGCTGGACCGCGGGAACGTTAACGGTGACGGTAACGGCTGCTGCGCGAGCTGCTGGGGGTGTTGAGTTAGGGCGGGGGGGCAGCGGGCTGCGTGTGGCATGGCCGCGGGCGGGGTGAGCTCTGCGGAGGCGGGCAGGGCCGCCACAGTGGGGCAGGGCCGCCCGGGCCGCCTCGGCTCCCGCTGCTGACGGGCGGGTGCGGGTCGGCCCTTCCCCAGCTCAGGGCCGCTCCCCAGCCAGGCCCGCTGCTGGTCCTGCCCGGGCGGTGTGCCCTGTTCCTCAGGGGGCTCTGTCCCTCCGTGCAGGCTTCCAGCCTCGGAGCAGATGGTGGGGTCTGTAGCTGCACTGCTGATTTTTCCGGTTCATTCGTGCTAGGTGTGGGCAGTTACTCTTTTCTACAGTTCTGGAGGAAGGTGTATCCTCTTCAGAAGTTATTGTGCATGTTTAGTTTAGTGCTGATTTCTGCGTGTGTTTCCTAATAAGTCATAAGCATATGTGATAAATTATGCATGCCCTTGTACTTTTTTTGTTTTTGAATGGCATAATGTGATAAGTGCTTTTTTTACCGGTTTACCTTTTTGTGTGTTGTCACAGCCTTCAAATGGAGATAAAAACAGTTGTCAGAAGATATGAAACAAGAAATAAAACAGCAGCAGCAGAACTGCCGTCCAAATCCCGAGTTGATTGGAGACGCACTAAAAGGAAGCTCATACTGCTTGACAGCAATGATGAATCCTCTTGTACCTCCGAGGAGGAAGAGCCTACCACATCAGAAGATGAAATAGATGAAAAAGATGAAACTGTTGTGCAGAACAGCCTCTCAGATCGGGAAGAGAAAAGCCATGATGGAGAAGTAACAGAAGATGGTGAGGATGAGCACATCGTGCCTGGGAAGCGTAAAAGGTTGAACACTTCTGTCTTATATGACAGTGATGAAAGTGAAGACAGTGATATACTTGTTAGAAAAGTTTTCGCTAAACGCCGCTGTGTAATGGATGAAGATGAGAATTCTCAAGAACAGCAACCTGATAAAACCTGCCCTACAGAAAATGTTTCTACTAATAGGAAACAGAAAATGTTTGCAAAGTTGGAAGAACTTGCAAGACAAAGAACAACTCGGAGATCCTGCAGTAGCGAAAACTATGAGGTCTGGATTTTGTCTTTGAAATTGAATTGGAGAAAATAATGTGTAGGAGAAGGTGAAGACTAACAGATACAAATTAGTGGGATTTTATTTATTTTGGTTTTTATTCATGGCAAATGGGTAATTCTGTCACATTTTAACCGTTGTCATGTTAACTAGATAACAATATTGACTGTTGAAAACCTTTATCTTGAGTTTCATTTCAGTCACTGAGGATTTAAGAATTTCCTTTCATTTGCTTTTTCAGGCATTCTGGTGACTAAGCACCTTAGAACGCAGGTATCTATCTTCTCTACAAAGTGAGAAAGGGAAAACTTCTTTAACATTTTTTTTTTCCCCTGAAGAAGAGATGCATTAGAGGATTATCGAATTATTTTTATCAAGAAGCAAAATACCTGTTGAACTAGCCTAGAGATCTCATGTTAGCTTAATTCCTAGAAATAGACAGTAGAGGAGATGGCTGATTTAAAGCTGAAAGTAGTTGTCATCTAGTACAGAATGATGTATTCTTTTTAAACATGTTATTTCTTGTTGATTGAGCAAACGGGGTTATTAGAAGGTCAAAAATCTTATCCAGTGTATGTAGTATTTTGACAGTGCAAATACTGAAAATTCTTGTATTTGAAATACTTTTAAAAAATTAATTAGAGTTCGAATGGTGAAGAAGAAATAGAAGAGGAACCACTCTGTCGCTTGCCCCTCACACCAACAGAAAGCAGTGAAGATGACAGCGACAGCATGAAAGATTTTATAGTAGAAGAAGAGGATGATGATGACAACATAGAGTATGAAATAAGTGAAAACCAGCCGCAACAGAAGGAACTGAATACATCAAATAGCGAGTTGCTGGCATACTACGTCCCACACTGTAAGATCAAAATCAGTGACCATTCTATATGTCTAACTTGCTTATAGTGCTGTAACAAATATTAATGGAATCTAAATACAAATACTATTTAATAGGATATGGTAGTTTAAAAGCAGATTCTGAAAAGGTTTCAATTTATTGTGGAAATACTCTGATTTCCACAGTAAACTTCTGTAGTTTTTCTGAATCTTATTAAAGGAAGGGTATAATTTAGGGGGAAGGAAGAGAAAGCCTTTTGCACAGATTTTTTAAGTTGATCTGATTTAGGGTGAAGTAAGCTGCCTATGATGCAGTCATTCCTGTGGAGACCTAAAAGCATAAACCTTCATCTTGTGATATATGCTAAGAGCAGCTATGTTAATTCTGTCAAATTCTGTTCTGGAGAGTGATGCAAAATTGTTGTCATGAGTTTGGGGGTTTTGGAACTTATTTTTCATGTCTTTCTATTCCATGATGGTGAGACTTGGGAGCACTGGTCTGTAGGGGTTTCAATTTCAGCTGAACTGCACGGAGTGCGAAAACTTTTCAAGTTGATCTTTTATGAAAACTGGTGTCTGGATGGAGCAGAGATTTGAGACAGAACTTTGTGCTAGTTCTCTTATGTATTTTGTTGTTCAGAAGCAGGTATGTACTGACTAGACGGTCAGTGCTAGTGTAGATGGTCACAAGCACTTCTGCTCTTTCTCCCCCAGTGAAGACGTGAGCTGAATTGTGTGTATTTGAAAAAAGTTAGAAAAAAGAAAGAGAAAACACAAACCAGAGAAGGCCATGCTTATGTGTTTCTTTTTTTTTTTATTTCCTGCTTTTCATAGAACGAAATATTATCTTGTTTTAGTGTTTGTAGCTCTTACTGTGGATTCTTCTTGCTGAAAGGACATGGAACATGTGTGACTTTAGGATGCTAAAATGAATTAAGATCACTGGGATGAGAAACACTGTTTAAAGGCAAGGTCTTAAGGGTGTGGATGTTGTACCTTGAAATTATTTTTAAATCCATATTTAAATTTAAACTTCTCACAGGACTTTTAGCAGTGCTTCTATCTTTTTCGTTGGTAAAATGTGGTTATATTGCTTTCTTCCCAGTGTCTCGCTGTGATCATTATGTTCACTTCAAAAGAATAGTAAAGGCTTTCCTCATAAATGCAATTGACGTCAGTTTTCTGAGCTCATTATATGGTAAGTAAATTACATTAAATAATATAACAATGCATTCAAAGTTATACAAATACATTTATTCTAGAGAAAGATGTGTCTCCTCTTCAGATTATAGGACTGTGAGTCCTGCGATCTGTTCTTCGCTGCTCTGTAACTTTGGGGGAAAAAAAAAATCTGAAAAGGACAGGGTAATCTTGGAAAAATGTTAGAAGGCATTCTGAGATGTAGGGAAGTGTTTCTCTGTTACTGATCAGTAGTAACAGTTCCAGCATGAAAGCAAAATCAATTTCAAAGTAGATACCTCAATGAAAACATTGCAAGGTCAGCTGGTTGTCAAAATGTTGTGTGCTTCTGTCACGGTCCATTCGGTGATGGACTCATGATGGCTCGTTTACCTTGATCTCGAAGCGCAAAATTAAGGTGACCAAAATGCCAAGGGGTTATAATTCAGTGTAACTTTATTATTTTGCCCGTAAAGCAACACGCGATAGAAAAAGTGGAGAAAAAGGAAAGAAAAAAAAGTGAGGAAAGAGGATTGTAGCTACCACTATGGGTCCAAAGGCGTCCTTATGGTCCCAGGACCCGAACAGCATCCTGCCGGTCCTCTGTCATGATCTGTGATCCTTTGGTGGGGAGATCTCTCCAATGTTCAGTTAGGAATCATCTTTTATGCTTAGCAACAGCGCTTCTCCCCTCCTCTCTCCCATGGATTGAGGCCAATCTCCGCCTTTGTTTCGCAATCCAGACTTAACTGCGCAGGCCCAAAATGTTCCCGCTTCACTTGCCAAAAATTGTCTATGCCTGTGCTGCCTTGCGTTCAGGGGTCTCTTACTTGTCTGCTGGGTGACCTCAAGACCCTCTGCATACTCCTCTTTGTTGGCCTTAGTAACAGGGAGGAGGTGGGGCAAGTTTGGCTGAGGCAACAGGTGAAATCCGTCTTCTGGACAGCAGCTATTGTTACCTGTAGTCCCAGGTCAGAGAGTCCCTGTACCATGCAGTCCTTTCTCTCAGGCCATTCTTGGTGTCTCTCCAAGTTCCTGATGGTGATGTTGAGGCAAATACTGTTCTTTGGACCGACTCTTACAGCTTCGTAGTCAGTACTTCTTGTCTTGTTCTTGCTAAGGAAGTGCTTTTTGGCATTGGCCTAGTGGGGCTGAATGGCAACCTCACCCGTAGTTTCAGAAGCGCTTTAACCATGGGATTAATGAGAGGACGGGCAGTGTCAGGCTGTGGCAGGAGTCAGCAAAGTGCCAAAGAGAGGACATTTTGGTGTCATCACGAACTAAGAGGGAATGGAGAAACTGAAGAACGCCACAGATTTCAGAATAAAGTCTGTGTATTCCAGGAGCTAAAAATGTCTTTCATCTACCACTGCTAGTTCTTTCAGGTGTTAGTTTTGTTTACGAAGTGAAAACAAGCTTAAGAGAAATAATAACTTTGCCATATTTGTGTTGCAATAGCCTCTTTCTATTTAGAATTGTACCTGCTTTACAAAACTAACAACTTACTGCCAAGGTGCTCGAAGTAGTTCTGCTATATGGATGAGTTGGAGGTTGTATTGTATCTTTCTGAAGAACATTGTATAGTATGAACATAGTCTAGCATTATGAAGATATATTTTCATAATGCAGAATGCATTTTTCTGAGTTAATGGAAGTGAATCTGTTAACTAGTTGGCATCAAGAGCAGCTGCTTTAGAGTTCAGACTTGCATTTTATTATGAGGGATTTTTTATGGTCTAGCACAGCCTCTTTGAGCTTTTGGTATAGGTGACTTAACTGAAAATGTGTGTAAAGTGTATATGGAAAAAACAATTTTAATGACAGTGGCTATAATGAAAATAACAACTGTTTTCACATAGAAAGGTAGATAGCCAGTGGTCCTTGGTTCTGTTTCTTTGATAATAGCATTGCTGAAAGACTAGGGAAGGTAGCTGAATTAATTTATATGTCTGTACTTGCTGAACCTTGAGACAGGATGAATTGACCTGCACCTATGAAATTAATTAAATGAAATTAATTTTTAGCTGCTCATTTGGGAGGCAATTGTGGAATAGTGTTAGCATCACAGAATCATAGAATGTCCTGAGTTGGAAGGGACCCACAAGGATCATTGAGTCCAACTCCTGTCCCTGCACAGGACAACCCCACAGTTCACACAATGTGTCTGAGGGTGTTGTCCAGTCTCTTCTTGAACACTGTCAGGCTTGGGGCCGTGACACCTCCCTGGGGAGCCTGTTCCAGTGTCCAGCACCCTCTGGGGGAGGAACCTTTTCCTCATGTCCAACCTAAACCTCCCCTGGCACATCTTCCTGCCATTCCCTTGGGTTCTTGGTTTCCAGAGAGAAGAGCTCAGTGCCTGCCCCTCCTCCTTCCCTTGTGAAGAAGCTGTAGCTGCCGTGAGGTCTCTCTCTCCCCTCTGTCTGGCTGAACAAACCAAGTGACTTTAGCTGCTCCTCATGCAGCTTCTGCTCTAAACCCTTCACCAGCTTGATGGCCCTTGGTAGTTTTACTCATCCTGATACTTGCTTATTTCTCTTCCTTGAGTAAGTATTTGGATGTACTTATGCCACTTAAATGAAGGTATCTGGATGCTTCTGAAATTTGATGGTCAGTTTCTATGTGTTCTTTATAAGTGACAAAGAGACTAGTCAAAATTTCTGCTCTGGAGCTGCTCAGAGCAGTTTGTTTTCATGGATTGCAACCTCCTCATACATTATGAACAGCTCACACAAACTGGACAAAAAGCAATGCACTTTTTTCTTTTTTCCCCCCTTTTCCATTCTTTAAATGGGTTTGAGTGAATGAGTCTCCATTTGGGATGACAGCTTTTCCCTTTACCCTTGATTGTAGAGTTTATTCATGTACCTCTTGGGATACAGACTTTTAACATAAATATATCAATTTATCAAAGATACATGGATCGCTTTTATGGATAACAGTAGCAACTGTGTTCAGTAGTAATTTATTAAAATCATTCCTAGTTCTCAGTATGCAGTAGCATAATGTCCTTGAAAAATGTATTTGAAGAAACTTGTACCAACATAGGGTGGTCAGCATATGAGTAATGACTCTCACTGAACAGATGGGACAAGACAAAAGCAGTACGCACAAGATATGTTGCTCTCACTTCATTATTTGGATGACCGCTTCATTCAGCCGCGTCTTGAGAACTTAATCTCTACATGTCGCTGGAAAGATCGATACAAGGTGGGTATCTTCTACATTAAATAGTGAAGTGGGCTTCAAATCATATTAATGTCATTTTTTAATACTGTAATTCTCAGTAAAGGTACAATCATTGCTATAATTATATGTACTTTTAAAATAGAAACTCGTTGTTCTTTACATAACATGTTTTGATACTTTAAAATATCAGACTTACATGTTTATAACCAGAAAAACATTCAGGTTACGGAACAGAATCTGTTTTCAGTTACCTGAGTGCTGCTTGTGCTAACTTCAGCAGATGACTTTTTGAGGAATTTTTGTGACTTGCTAAATGTTATAACAAAATTTCTTCCTTCTCCCACATAAAGATAAACCGGTATGTTCATAATGAACCTTGTACTACTTCAAACAGATGAAGTCAATATATGGTAATGTAGTCATTGTGAATTGCTAGAACAGTATTAGTGCGCTAGGTGTGCTGATCTAATAAATGCTGTAATAATGGAGTATGGCCAGTGGAGAGATACAGTGTATTTATTTGAAGCAGACCAACTCGTATAGTTTAACCCCCAGCCCCCTCAAAAAACCGAGAGGAGAGGAAAATAAGTGCCAGGATGCAGGAGCCATTCTTTAGGTCTGAAGCTGGAAGAAAGAATTAATGAACTGAGTGAAGTGTTGGAAAATTATTGAGAAGGTTTATGTTTGCAACTGAACAGTGAAAGACATCAGATTTGAATCTCTGTGGTTTCCCTTGCACTAATTTTGTGGGAGTACAGAGTACTCAGCAGCCTCTTTGAGGCATCTTTCAGTTTAGGGAGATTTTTTTAATATTATTTTAAATCTGTTTTTCAGGAGCGTGTGGATTGTTACCCAAATGTTCGCATAATCATGAAAAATCCCCAGAATATGTCTTGTCATGCCTGTGGACTTAATCGGTATTGTAAGTTTAATGTGCTGCTCTCTGGAAAGCTTTATAATAGTAGCACTTTGGAAGCAGATGACTTCATGTCAGATGACAAGCAGGTAACTTCGAACAAGCACCCTATATCATTGTTTTTAAGCTTTGTCTAGTATTACAGCAAATCATACAAAGAAAAGAAATCTTATTGACACACCTAATGTCTGTAATGCTAGAGGCATGAGTTAAGCTACTCTGCTTCCATGTTTAACCCCTATTAATTTTTAAAACATGAGGACTATTTTGCAGTTTGGAGGAGTGTAGTCTTGGATTTAGCTAGGAAGGAGGTTCCTATGAAACTTCAAAGGATTAATAGAGAAATTCCCCTCTGCCTCCCCACCATCCTTTTTTATATCTTGGGAAAGAGGAGATGAAAAGGATCCTCAAATAAAGCTAACTTTTATGAAGGAAATAAATCTGATGATTTTCTGTGACCTTTGTTTTTGCCTGCATCACAATGATCAGTGTGCTGTTTCCTCCCCACCTTTGCCACTTTAATATTAACACCTGATGCAACCCGTGTACTTGCATAGCGGTAAGCGCTAGTAAGTGTAACCCAACCATGAGATGGACTTCATGATAAAAAAGGTAAAAGGCTCTAAGACATACGATAGGGTTTCTTGATAACTCTTGCCTTCAAGTCAAAATTGACATTTGCCTCAGTTTTTCCTCTGCTTCAAAGCTCTGCAGTCTGAGTCTCATCCCAGACAAGAAGGAAACTCTAGGTACATAGTGTTCTATATATCCTATTCAGCATGCTTGTCTTTTGTGGCGCATGGGGACGCAGTCTGAAACCGCGTGTCCAAGAGGCTGACAGCACACTAGAAGATTCGCATACTAACCAGAGCTCTAACACAAGCACTTAATCAGTTATTTCTAAAATAGCCTTTTGTTTTGTCAGAGAACATGTAATAGAAAATTCAAAATCCTAAAGCAGATGTATATCTTAAAGAAAGGAAAAACAGTGGGAAAGAAATCAGATGACTGAGCAATGCTCTGAACGTGCCTTGCATTCCTAGTTTTCACCGAGTACCTGAGAACTATTATGACTTTTTTTTTAAATCTTGAGTAGATCCTAACTCCATATGCCATGAGTCTGAGGCTTTAAATGAAGAATGACATTTGCCTCAGATTTACATATATTCTAAATATCAGAATGCCTTTTCACTGAAATTAGATCACTTGAAAGCCCTTATTATTATGTGTGCTTATCACAGAATCATAGAATCGTTTCAGTTGGAAGAGACCCTCTGGATCATTGAGTCCAACCATAACGTAACTCTAGCACTAAACCATGTCCCTAATATAATGCCCTTAAGACTTTCCCAGCAGGAATCTTGCATTGATTAGCTTTCGGAAACATTATAAAAGTAACTTTCTGTATAATGGGTAATCATCTCCATTGAATAACTGTGTGTTCTATGTTGTTGCAAATAAGGATTGTTCTATGCCAGGTCACTGGGTTTGCTAATTCTGTGCATACTATGCCTCTGGCATTTGGAGCATCCATGTGCACTCCAACTGTTCTTGTTTGCTGTAGCCCAGAACATTGAGTGAAATAGTGCCACTGTCATTCTAATAGTCCAAGTGCATTCTAGTCAGAATTTACTGCTTCATTCTTCAGATTTTTTCACATCTGCTATTTCCCATGTAGCTATTCACCTAGCACAAAGTATCTTGACATCTCGGTTGCACTGACACTTGAAATTGCTGGTCTCCTTTTGAGAAGACTTATTCCTAACTGCTTCAGTACTTTTTATTTGAGTCTTTTTTCCATTACTGCATTATCAGAACTACTTGTCCAAACTAGAAGACATTTCCATTTAGGTAGTCTTGCATCTTTTTCTCACTCATCTCTACTAGGGTATTTTGCATTAAATTAGATTTTTTGAATGAAACACGCCTTTCATTTTGTTACATAATGTTGCACTGGGCAGTCATTTTAGATGACCTGAGCAGTCAATTTTGTTATATTTCACAGTTGAGAGTTTTGAAGACTTTTAAGAACCTGGGTGTTCCTGATATTTAGGGATCTTCTCTTCAAATTTACAGCTACCAGTGATGTTATGATTAGATATGCATATGACCTTCTTAAGTAATGTAATTCATGACTTCTTATGATTAACTCAAAGCACATGATTTGTCAAGAATAAAAGGTTGCCACAGTTGTGTACCAAGCTGATATCCAAGTTCTGCCTTTCTTCCCTTTCATTAAGTTTAAAAAGTATATTCCTTTTCTTTGTGAGTATGAAAGAATTTTTGAATACAGCTGAAGTTCCTCAGTGTTTTCTGAAAAGAAAGAAGTGTCAGGACAAGTTATGTTTACAATATAATTTGAAATGGGGTATAACAAGATTTCTTATCTAAAATAAAGTGAAGCCGTCATAGAACTGGAAGTACACCTTACTGAAACTCAAGCCTACATCGTTTGGATCTTTGCAAATATTCTAACTCAGAGATTTGAGGGGCATCAGCGTGATTATCATTATATCATCGTATTGGGCTCCGCATGTAATGCAGGATCTCGGAAAATCTGTGCCACCGTTTTTCTTAAATAGATTACAGGCCCTTCTGAGCAGCAGTTATTAATACTTTGTTTTGATAAGTCCGTGTGTGCATGATAATCAAGGGAGGCATGCTTTTCCAGCAAGGCTTTTCCCCTTGTTTATACAAGGAAAACAATAAGTCCTTGGCAATCATACTAGCACGGCTACTGCAGTACATCACACAGTCGTTATTCCTTCTTCCATATAGGTCTCTAAATGTAGATCACCAAGTTAAAACTTTTCCGTTTTTTACGCGAAGTGTGTGCCTTACCTAACCAGAAACAATAAGTGAACTAGCACAAGAGTTTAATCTTTACTTGACTTCTACCTTAGCTGTAGGAATAACAGTAGTAATTCCCTCGCTGCTGTCCAAACATTGTCCTACATAAAGCAATGGCTATTTTCCACTTTGGAAAAAAACTTGAAATATCCTACTGAATATTGAACTAACTTGCTACCTTATTTTTGTCCTTTTCAGTAGAAAATTAGGGCTTTTTTTTACCCTGTGTACTCCAGCCTGCTTGTGCATGCTCAATATAGCTCAGGGGCTGTAGAATAGACCTAGGAGAGAGAGTTATTGAGCACTTCCCAGTAATTTTTGATAGTGCCTTTGTAATACAACATTCATGTTCTTATGGTGACCTGTAATTTAGACTGCTAAAGGAACTGTTCTCAAGTAGTCTTTGAAGGTCTGCTGCCAGTGTGCTGATCAGCTTGTCTTGCCAATTGAGAAAAAAAGGAGGAAAAAGAAAAGGCACACAGAGCTACGTGAAACTGGCACTTCAAGAACTTAATTGACTGAAAGAGAAGACAGTTTAGCACTGGCAGATCAGATTGAATGGAAACACGTAGCTGGACTGTTTTCTAAAGTTTTATTTGAAAATATCTGAGAAAAGTAGATATGGAGAGAACAAAAACAGACCTCCCACACTCTTCTTCTGCATAAAACTTTCCTTTTCTCTCGTCTCTGAAGCATTCTGCTTTGCCAGTAGAAAGAGAAGAAAAACAGCTGTTGCAGTTTTGCTTAGGCTTGCAGTGATTGTTCTGTGTGTAGTTGCCAATTCTCATTCCTCCATCCACAGCCAGGGAGGACCGAACGGTTTAAAGGTGTAGGTGTCCCCCACACTTCTTTGCTTCTGTGTCACCTGGATTATAAGCTGTTTTCTTCAATCAGTCCTGGTGTTCTACTTCCGTTTATAATTGTTCTTAGAGGACGTGGATTCAGTCACTACATGTTGCGCTATTGTCAGGGTGTGCTCCTGCATTCCATACAAAGTGATTTAACACAACTTTGGCTGATATGGCCAGCTTGAGTAGATAAGTTAAGTGTTAGGACAGAGTCACTGTGAACCACGAGAGGAAAAAATTAGAATGAGTACAGTACTGAGATTCTTTCCAAAGCTGCGTTCTGAAATAGCATTGTATTTTTAGACAATGTTTCTTGCTTTAAAAACACAATACGTAATTACACTGTATGATATCTAGCTATTGCCTCTGGCATTTCTCCAATGTAGAAATACTTTACACCTCGCATATAAATGGACTATGAAACTCATTGCCACAAGATACTTTGGAAAAGTGTTAGTGGGTCCCAAAAGAGATTGGACAGGTACTTGGGGAGGCTTCTTCCACACTGTGGAACGTAACAGTTGGGAGGATACAGACTGTCGTAACAGTTGACTGCGAGAAGCTGAATGGCGATGTTAGGATCGTTCTGGTGTTGGTCCTGCATCTTATGCCAACTTCCTAAATAATCTCCTGCTAGCTGTTGACACAAGGGAAGAATTGGGCTGTCAGTTTGATGTGGAATGGTATCTCCTACTTTACACCATGCAGTAGTCCAGGTACTGCACCTCATTGCTTGAGATACTTGAGAAGTTATAAAATGCTTTTGTGAAAGCAGCTCAATTGTTTCAGTATTTGAAATGGTACTCTGGAAAATTGAATGAATCAAGGTTATACATTGGTTGGTAGGCCTTGCACTTCAGAAGCACCTATAGCACCAAACACAAGACTTAGCTTTTCAGTTTTGGGAAGAGTAGAAGATGGAGCTGCAGATGGGCACATGTACATGATCAGTAGAGAATTGCAATGTAGTGATAGGAATTATTTATCTCAAGATGGTTAAAACTGAAGTTAATAACCATATACTGTAGGTCAGATGAAAAGTTCTTTTAACCGAATGTGTCTCTGACTTCAGTGATATTACACCTGCCTGTATCAGTTGAGCTGCTGGTTAATACATTTCAGAAATTAAGTATATTCGTATGTTTAAGAAAATATATAAATAATACATATAAATATAAATCTAGTTTATATAATTGTCAGTAGATAGTGCTAGTGGTAGATTGTGCAAGTAGGTCGTGTTTTGGGGAACCGCTCACAGGTGCAAATATTTGGTCATGCATTTGGAAAAGCTTCCTGAAAAAGTGGGTTGTAGGTATTGATTCAAACTTAACTTTCTGAAAGACTGTTCAGATGATTACCAATGGCAGCAGTAAAAGGTACCACTGTTCTGGCTCAGAAGAGTTTGTTTTGCCATATATAACATCCTTGTTTTTTTATATATGTGCATGGAATCTGAAATAGCAACACAATTGCAACTTGCGTTACTGATGCAANGTGGGTTGTAGGCATTGATTCAAACTTAACTTTCTAAAAGATTGTTCAGATAATTACCAATGGCAGCAGTAAAGGGTACCACTGTTCTGGCTCAGAAGAGTTCGTTTTGCCATATATAACATCCTTGTTTTTTTATATATATTTGCATGGAATCTGAAATAGCAACACAATTGCAACTTGCGTTACTGATGCAAAGAACTTTGACCTTACAAAGGTTACTCACTCAAAACAATGCTGCTCTTGAAGGATGAGCTAATGGTTGTTTGTGGGGGTTTTTTGTTTGTTTTTACTAAATCGGTTTCTTCTGTGTGTATCAGGAGCTGAATTTCTTTACACATGTATTAATTATGTTGCTTTTGAGTGTAGAAAACCTGACCTCTGAAAACCAGCTGGATGTAGATTTACCTGATAGGCTTTGTCACCATGTGGTAGAGTAGCAGTCTGTGCACCTATGGTCATTTACAGGGGACAGAGTCCTCTTCTGATTTGCCATTGTATGTACTTGAGTTACTTCTCTTGTACAAATAGAACAAAACTTACTTTGGTGACATGCATGATGTCCTTAAATGCAGATGAGCTTTGACTCTTTCTCCCTCCCCACACCTGCAGTTTCACATACTCTCAGTGAAGATTTAGGATTGCCAAAATTCTTGTAACTGATCTATTACTCAGTATTTTCAGGCAGTCACCTTTACCACTTAGCATCTTCGTATAAAATCTGAGTTCCAGATATGTGCAAATACTTGCCTGTATTTAATGTTAGTGCTGGTAGAAGATAATGAATCTACTCTAATCCATGCTCTGATTATGTATTTTTATGTGTATTTACCATTTGTTTCTCTGTAAACACTGCTGTAAAGAAAACCATTAAATAAGGCGGTTCTGTCTTTTCTGAATAGAAATTGTAGAAGTAAACCTGGTAGTAACTGGGAGATGCAGAGGCTTTGTTTTCTACAGCATTATGGCTACACCTCCCAGACAGCTGCAGATTCACATTTGCATTGTATAAAACCTTGTTTTTCAGATTTCATTTTTATGAAATCCAATCTATATATTTATTAAATATATGTTCCTAGGCATATGTCTGTTTGTATTTGTATGCATTTCTTGAGGAAATATTGACTGTCATTATTTAGTCTACAAAATGCTAGAACTGATATTTCATGTCCCTAGGAAGTACTCCAAATTAAGTAAAAGTAATCAGATAATTTATTTTCCCCTGCTTTCACAATATGATGGTTGTCTCAAGGGTTAGTGACTTTGTAACGAAGTTGCACCAGGAGACAGGAAAGATACTACCAATTATAAACATGGTTGTCTTTGTAAGAGGAAACAGTACTGTTAAGCTGCCACTGCATAGACTTGCTGACTGTCTGCTTGCTCAAAAGTTGTTCTGCTGTGGCTGTGAAAACTACATGGTTTTGCGCTTTTGTGCATGTATTGTCATTCTGTTTATTTCATTATTCAAAAAATCTTCCTAGACTGACCGATAAAATCCTACTAGACTGACTTAGCCATTCTTTGTGTTGTCAAGATAATCACAATTCTATCAAGAGAGAATGATGTGTTCACTTTGGCCTAGGTTTTGAAGGTTGGCATGGTGTGTGCAGATCGTACAAGAGTTTATCATAATTTGAAGCACTTCAAATACAAGTTGTATGTGGATTGCAGCTCCGTTACAGAGTCGGATGGTTTTGTGGATGAAGCAGTCAAAGACAGAGTTGAACGGCTCTTCAGCATGCTGGAAGACAGTGGGTGGATTCAGAAGGTATGACTGAGTTATATGATGTATCCTTTTCCAAGTAGACAAAAGTAAGCTGAGATAAAATGTCTGATTTAAATGATAGTTCTGAATTACTGGGCTTCAGTAATATAACTCAGCTTAACCATTCATCCTCTTCTGCTGACCCCATCTCTCAAACAGTGGTATGCTGCTGCGTTCACATAGAGTTTGTGTCAACTTGTGACATTAAGCCTTTTGACAGCTGCACGATCTCTGGGCTGTGGTGGGCAGGCTCCCATTTCATTTGAAAGCAGCAACACAACAAACTCAAGCTGTAACTTAGAAAGATTTGGAACACGTACATGAGGCACAGCAAGAATATTTTACTCCTCTGTTTACGCTGGAGTACTTTGAATTATTCAGAAACCCTTTATGAACTGTTTTAAGACAACTTGTAGTACAATTGCATTTAGCAAGCTTTCAGATATCATTGCTTCTGGACTGTTATTGGCATGCTTGTATTGTATTGAAAAAAAAAGAAAAAGCAGTCCTTATGTAATTCAGTTATTAAACATTGATAAAATAATACAGGTTTTATTTTATTTGCAGAGATATAATGATCTTGAAGACTGCATGAACGATGCAGACAGTTTCCAAGAAGAGAAAATTGATTAAGTGGTCATATAGATCTTTGAAAGACATCTTATAAAAATTTGAATGGCCTGCTTTATCTGCATGCACTTTATCTCTGCCTGGTCTTCAAGATTCTTTTTAAGGTTGTCTTATACTTAAGTCCATATTCCTTTAAACTGTTTGAGAATGTGCTGTATCTTTTTTTCCTCATCTGCATCAATAATAACCCGAAGTTTTACCAAATCAGTCCTTCCAGTCTTGCTGCAGAGTAAGTTGCCTTCTGTTCTTAAAAATAACATCTCAGTATCTGTTTACTCGTGAAATGAAACTTTGACCTATTTATATTGAGCTGCATTGTAGTGAAGGTAGGAGATACTGAGACCTTTGGAAGTAGGTATATTTGGAAAGGTAAGTCTGTCTTATGCAAGATCATATGACTTGAATCTTACTTTCCTTGTTATATGCAAGTGAGTTCATCCATTTAGAATGTTAGTTACAATAAACAGGACCCAAATGCAAAGTTCTAGTTCCTTTCTGAGGAAACAGTATAGACTGTTGCAAAGCAACAGAGGAAATATTCTGCAGTCCTGAGTACATTTGCAGCACAGAAGTAATTGCTCTCTTCAGAGAGTACGGGATGAGTCACATTATAGCATCATGCAGGTTGAGTCTGGCGTAGCCGTCTAAACGAACACTTGGGCCCACAGTGCTGTCTCTGATAAGAAGCTGGGGCAATTTACTGAGATTTTAAACATCAAATTACATTGTGCAAACATAATGGCAACAACTTGCAGCAGCTAAAAACCTAAGAGAATGGATTAATGTGGCCATGCAAAATAAGCAAGAATTCTTCCAGCATAACTTAACAGAAAGTAGGAGTTGCTCAGAATCATGATGCATGGCTTACCTGAACTGCATGACACCCAAATCAGAGTTCTTTGGTGCCAGGGAATTAGATTTTTGAGGAGTTAGGAAGGGTTCACAGAATCACAGAACATTAGGGATTGGAAGGGACCTCAAAAGATCGTCTAGTCCAATCCCCCCACCGGAGTAGGAACACCCAGATGAGGTTACACAGGAAGGTGTCCAGGCGGGTTTTGAATGTCTCCAGAGAAGGAGACTCCACAACCTCCCTGGGCAGCCTGTTCCAGTGTCTGTCACCCTCACTGAGAAGAAGTTTCTTCTCATATTTAAATGGAACCTCTTGTGTTCCCGTTTGAACCCATTACCCCTTGTCTTACTGTGGATTGTCACTGAGAAGAGCCTGGCTCCATTCTCGTGACACTCCCCCTTTATATATTTATAAACATTAATGAGGTCACCCCTCAG
>VWYH01000593.1:419670-492057 GCA_013399365.1 Pampusana beccarii
TTTGGGGGCTGCTTTAGTTTTTTCAAACTAGGCTGCAGTCATAAAAGCACATCGCGTGTGCCGTCGCCCTGAGGAGGGGCAGTGGTGGCAAACCGCATCCCTGAGCAGGGGGGAAAGTGGCACTAAAGTGTGGCTCATGTTCACAGTTTCCCCCTCTGCCCCATTTCACCCCGTTCGTCAGGGCTTTAGGCGGCTGTTTTCACTCCAGTTTGCTGCCGTGTCCCTCGAAGTTGGCTGGTTCATAGGCCCCGGGGCAGGCGGGCAGTGCTGAGGAGCCAGAGCCCACAAACTGCGGCGCCCAGGAGATCCAGGGCGTCTCACCCCCGGTGCTCCGAGCGCCGGCTTCACCAGAAAGGGTCGGTTTGTTATTATCACCGAGTGTGTTTTGCGGAGCGGAGTTACGAGAGTTTTCCAGGCAGTGCTGCTTTGTAAATGATATGTTGACCTTTTTCAACTGGAAATTGCTCTGAACATGTCAAGGAGGCAAACCCTTGTCTCCTGTTACTTTATTACCAGCGGTCCGTTTACCGTGCTTTTGAAGCATATGCTGTGCTGCGCTGCCTTCCAACTCTTAATTCTCGACACACATGCGAACTATTATGAGGAGTGACTGTGTTCTGGTAGGCCCGCGGCTGCTATTCAAATGGCTGAAAATAGATCGCTCCCTCCGCGCCAGACATCAAACCTATCTTTCTTAGTGCCTGACGTATGCTAAAACAGGACCTTCGTGGTTATTTCTCCCTTCTTACCCGGGAGTTTGCCAAGGTGTGTGGATTGACGTTTGGGGCTGCGTTACTCAGCATCATTCAAGAGGGCGATGATGTAAGCATTAATGCGATAACATTGTGTCCAAGGGGAATTTAGGCACTTCGACCTGATTCAGTGTTCTGATTAAATCTCCCCGCGTTACTTGTCACAATCAAGAAAGCCATTATCTTATTTTTCCAGTATGTATTAATGAAATGCTTTGCACTTGTCTTACGTGAAAAAAAAGAAAAAAAGGCTTTTGCCTAATAATGTACATCCAAGAAAAATCCGCTTTCTGAAATCAGGGAACAGGCCTGTGTAGGCTTTTTTTGTTTTCAGGTTTTTTTACTAGTTGTTACTATTATTATGAAATAGCTGGAGGCAGATGTTTGACAGCACTGAATGTAACAACTCCAAAGAAAATACTGAAAGATTTTAATCTTTTAAATGCAGATAGGTTGTCCCTGTTTCTGAAACACCACTAACGATTGTTAACCTACTCTTCGCTGGACAATGCTGCGTGCAGCCCATGCTCCATGGTGTGTGCTGTGTTACCTCCCAGATAAATCTGCACAGATGTGTCTTTGACAAGGGGAAGGCCTGACCGCCCCCCTCGTTTTTGCACGCCAGTATTGGGTAATCCTGCTGACAAGGTACGTGACTTCACTGAGCATGACGTTTGGGGCCCCGAACCATGTTTTGACACTGAAGAAATGCTGGCTCATGAAGCAGTATTGTTGTAATGGTATCACTGCACATCGCTGATCCTCCCACTCTGCGCTTGACACAGACATTTGCTGCTCTGGTAGGACTGTGTAATTAAGGAACAGAGAAAGGCATCAGTTCAAAGTCACATCTCTGTCACAGAGGCACATGCTCCCCTTACCCAGGGCTCCTTAGAACATATTGTTGCAAATACTATAAAGGAAAAAGCAAACCACAGAGTGTCTGAGTGGGATGAAATCAAGTGGCTGAGGGTCGTACACCAGGTAGCACAGCATTGTGCTCTTGTTCTTGAAAAGCAGGAGGGCAGGGATGGGCCAGGAAATAATGGGGTCTTGCTTTCACTCCGGACACAGCTGGAGGAGAAATCTGCTCTACCAGTTATTCCAAGGGTGCCAGGGAGAGGAAGCCCCAAGGTAGACTAAGCTTGTTGTCATGTGCATTACCAATGGGTGGGGAATAGAACCATCTCTAAGTCGTCAGAATTCATCCTCTATGGGCTGTTTCCCAAGAGGAAATGCGGGGGAAGCTTTCTTTGCAGTGGTGGCTATTCCTCTGATTCCAGACATTTTGCTTACAGCAGATGGCAGATCTGAAGTGCACATGGTCCTGGAGCAAGGCGCAGCTCTGAGCTTCAGCTGTGGCAGGTACAGCCCTGGCAGAAGGATGCACGAGACAGTGACGGTTGTGTGAGTCTCACATTGAGCATGTGAGATTGGACACACCTCTGACTCCTGGGGGGGTTTGTAAAACTCCAACTGCCTTGCTGTAGCTCCACCACTTAAAAAACCCAAACGCACAGATAAGCACAAAGGCAGTAGTAACTCTCTTTGGGGAGTTTTGGCTATCAGGACACTGTTCTGCAAAACCAAGATTGTCCCCACACTTCCTCTTCTGAAAATAGCTGGGTTGTTTCCTTAGCTTTGCAGGTCTCACTGCTCTTGTTACAAGCGTACCTGCCATGTTTAGTGGCATTGGATGGGTTGTTTACACAGTTGGACTCAAGAGTAAATATTTGACACTCGATAACATTTGAAGCAAGGTTCACTTGAACATATCAAAGAGCTTGAAGTGATTATGTGACATTGTTGATACTATTATTTGATAATTATCTTCTCCCAGTGGACAGTTTAAAACCAACAGAAGAGAGGGGTTTTAGTGGGGCTTGGTTTGGGCTTTATTTGGCAGTGTTACTTTGATTTTTGAGAAGGATCTTCAGCAGCAGCGTTTTCTAATTGGAGAGTAGATTTTTTAGCTGGACCAGTGGATATGGGTGAATGTCAAGGAGAAATTTATTCTTCAGGATGTGGCTAGGAAAGCTTTCATACTTTCTGCCTCCCTGCATTTCCCAAGAGCTGGCATTTGTTTATTTATATGGTGGTGTTACTTTTCATGGTGCAGAGTGGATCAAATAAAATATTCTGTCTTTCTTTCATACATACATCTATATGTATGTATATGCCCTCCAGCACTTAGCTATTTATATTATTTATGTTTTATATAAACAGTTAGCTCTGGAGGGCATTCCTCAGTGGCTTAAGCATTGAACTGGTAATACCAAGTTCTTGCGCTGCTGTTTCAAATCTCCGGCAGCCAATTCATTCCTTCATTCTGACATAGGCTGAACATCGTTTGTTTTGCTCTGTGCAAGCCAGGAACTCTGTTTCCTGAGCATTATTGTGTTATTCTGGTCAGGTTCTGTCATTGCAGCCACCACACCAGTGGCAATATCTTCCTCCGAGTGTGTTAAGTGACGTTTGCCACTGGTCACAAGTGACTTGTTCTACTTTCACTCATCTCAAAGTTGCACTGAGTTTATCATTATAAGGATTATTATTTGCTGTTCTCTGAAGAGTGACTGTGAAAGGGGCCTGCTCCCCAGATGTAGTCTACAAGCAGGTGAAAAAGACAAGGGAAAACAGTCCCATAAAAACGATGTAGCCAAGGAAGAGGGGAATGGGTTAATTCCTCCTACTCCCCTCAGTTCTCATCAATGTCAGTACAAATCTAGAAGAGTCAATGAGTTTATACCAGTTCCCTGAGGACCGTGACGTGAGACAGGGTTGCCTGACTGGTGCCAAGAGCCAAGTTTGACATATAAAATCTCAATTCAGACAGTTATTTAGTTATTTTATAAAGAGATCCTTTAAATCAGGGGTGTCAATCTCCTACGTTTATACAGTCCTAAGTGACATTCAGGCTTTTGAAGGCAACCATGAGGCTGTTGTGGCCCCCCGTAAAAATGAGTTCGATACCCCTGCTTTAAATGATCATGGAAGTCCTGACTTTATTTCCTAATAACTCTTTTTTTTTTGTGATCTCACTGTGCTTGCTGAGGTTTGGCCTTCCTTGTGCTAGCATTAAAGATCATCAAGCATTTGAAAAGGAAGGATTGTGCTCTGGTATCTGTGGCCCAAGTTACACTTCCCCCATCACTCAAGCTCTTTGCTTTGTTTGCTAGTTGGCCGCCAGGGTACCATGCAGAAATAACTGCAGTTGCTGGTTCTGGACATACATAACTTTTGGAAGCGCTCTAAAGCAAGAAGGATGAGGTGACCAGCTATGGGGTGAAGTGACATTTCAGTACAGTGAGCAGAGGTGGATTAAAGCACAAACCATTCTGCAAAGCTGGGGTGGGATCTTTTGACCAACGAAGTTTGGTGCCAAAGCAATGGAATGCTCTGTTTGTGAGGTGAAGGACCGCTGTCTGCTCCTTGTGCTTCTGCAGGAGTGAAGCTGGGTTCTGATAAAGACCATTTATGCAGCCAAGTCAGGTATAATGAACAAGTCACATTGCCTTTGTGGGTAGCGAACTTTGATCTGCTGTCATGGGCCCCATGGCCTGCTGGGAGCCATTTGGTTAAGATGGACATGGGCACCATTTAAAATCTTTGCTCCCCTTGGCTGTGAGAACATTGTCTGAACCAAAATCAAGAAGACCCCCTGGAAGCTGCGTTAAAGCTATAGTTAATGAAAAGTTCAGCTGGTGAATTTGTTAAATGTATGCTAGTATAGGAGCCCTTTCAGTCCTAGCTCTCCAATCAAATCACTTGCCTCCTTCAAAGCTTTTCAAGCTTTGAATACATTTAATGAAAGTCTCCTCTATTCTGAAACTGTTTAACAGACTGTTTCCACCACCAAAGTTTCTGTAGGTAGCGAGCAGGGGAACGGTTTGTTTGCCTGGACTCGGCACGCTCTCTGAAGCCAACCCATGGGCTTCTTAACTTCCCTGGCTGTTACGGCAAGTCCTCTGATAGAGCTCTCGCGTCCTCTGCGGTGCTCAAATTGAGTCTCTTGTGTGTAGCACCACAACAAAGGAGAGTGACATGCAGCTTCTGTTTCTTCTGCACTGAGAAGTGTGACTCCAGCAGAAACGTTAGCTGCTCTGTGGGGAAATCTGAACCTTAGGAAAGGATGTCTGAGTCAGAGAAGCTGCTTTGCTGAAACTTTGACTTATCTCACTACTATTACTTCTCCACTCACAAAGAATCTGCTTGCAGGTGTATGTGGGGTTCGGTTAGCTTGCAGTGACCAAAAACTCAGCAACCAGGTTAGACAGCAGGTTAAGAAAGGCCATAACTTGCCTCTCTTCCTAACAGCTGTCAACGATCCTTTCTACCAAGATAACATCTTTGGAGGCCAATTGTAGTCTGCTTTTCTTATCGAGACTGTTGGCTTACGAAACTGAAACTTCACCCATGTCGCATTACTGGAAAAGAAGGGCTCCATCCTGGTGCTTTTGACAACTTTGGGAAGGGTAGTATCTCCACTGCTCCATTTATATTGCACCTCCTATGTGGTGTAAGAGAAACTGGAAGCTGGCAACCTGCTCAAGCTGATAAAGCACCAGCAAAGGGGTGGCAGCTCTGCCAGCAAGCACCTCTGTGACCTTGCTCAAATCCTCTGTATGCTTGAGCTTTTCAGGTGGCACCATCTCACTGCCTAGCACATGGGAGCTTGGTCTTTGCTGAGGGCCCAACTCTACATGATAATGGCCTGGCACCATCACTTCCATGGAGTTCAGGAAGGTGATTAAAGAAACCACTATGCAACACTTTAAAGGACACACGGTCACCTATGTGGTACGTAGAAGAGCTTTAGATACCTGGCTGCTCTGAAGAGGAACAAGGTCTTTGCACTTTGGCATCTTTCTGATGTCCACATGTCAGTGTTCCCCTGTATGACTTCCCAGTGATGGTGCTCCCAGCAGCAGTAGCATGAATCTGATGGGATTCATGACCAGGCTGTGTTTTCCACAAATCTGAATCGGTGGCTCTAAACTTGAAAAGGATCTTACCCATATCATGCTGCTACAGTTTGGAACATCTTTGAGCAGTGAAAGAGGCTGTGGTCTTGGCTGCAGAAAAGAAGGAGTTGGTGTCAAGTGAGATTTGGATCATTTTTTTCAACTTAACAGTATTAAGAGACAGATTTTTTTTGTTTGTTTTTGTTTGTTTGCATTTTTTTTATGAAAGCATAAACTATTTATTCCCCAGATTTCCCATGAAAAGCTTCCTAGAGCCACTTGAGAGCCAACTTGTGAATTCGCCATACCTTGTCAAGTTCTTCCAAAGTATTATTAGATGCAGCTAGTCAATCCATAACTGAAGTGCCAATACCAATACCTAACACAAAATACCTGCAACTCTCAAGTGACAGTTCTTAGGTGAGCATACTGTACACTAAAATCTCAGTGTTTCTATTCTGACTCTGGGATCTATACAACAGATTATGCCTGTTATTTCACTTCCATGAAACTCAGTTTCCTCTATGAAAAATACTATTTATTACCTTTGTATAGTGCATTGACATCTGATGGTGAGTCTTATGGCTTAGAAGCCATATTGATGGAACCTAAGACAGGATATTTGAAGGTTTGCTTTGGCAAAGCTGTAGGCAATGTATATGAGTTGATGGATTCTTCTTATTTGACTTCTGTGTTTTGAGCCTTTGAGGTGCACTCAAATCACCTTTTCAGCCTTTGACACACAAGTATGACTACTCAAAATACAGACCTAAATGAGTCTTTTACATAATCACATGACTCCCAAGCTGGGTTTTTATGGCACTACATTGCCAAGACTGACAATAAAAGTGCAGGATGTGGCAGTGCCCCTTCTTTTTCAGAGAAAAAAAAAACACGTCCCAGGTTTTCATTCATAATCATAAACGTATGCTTTGTAGATTCTTGCTTTACTCGCTTTTGATTCTGCATCAGTTTGTACTCAAATTAGTCTCCCAAGTAAGTCATCTCTGTCCGAGTAGTTAATGTACTTGATGCTCCAGCAAACTGGGAGAAAAGTGGGACAGGAACTGAGAGCATATATATAAGTCATCTCTTCTCTGCCGAGGCTGCAGCTGCACCCCAGCACTAGCAGGTGGGAGCCACCTTGTCCTGCATGTGTTGGCTCCCATCTGGTAAGATGACTATATTGTAGTAGTGGAGGAAGGTTCATGCCAATGGCTTGGGTGGGAGGAGGACTCAGAAATATTTCTTAAGTGAATAATTTACACAAAATTCCTGTATACCTACTGAAAAATTATAATTTATTTTGGTTTTAATTTGGAAATACCTCATGCCTGTGACTTCACATACAGGTTTTGGCGTTTCCCTGAAAAAATTAGTTTTGTTCGGAAATGGCTCCGGTACCTATTTTTATCTGTGTCACTTGGTTATCATTTCGATGTGCTTGCAAACCCGGCTGAGTCAAGATGCAGACATAGTGAGGAAGCGGATCTTGCAAACCCATTTACCTGCTACCTGAGCCTGAAGATACCTGAAAGGCCCAGTAAGATCCGGGGCTATCAGATGAAACCCCAAGAAGGTCCATTGTGGCTGTTCTGTTTTGAAACAAAACACGCTGTTGTGCAGGAGTCATCCCTGTGGTACCCTGGCTCTATTACAGAGCTCTGCAGGCACCTCCCTGGAGTAGGTGTTACACAAACACCCAGCGAGAACCCTGCCCTTCCCTGCATACCTTAGGGCCTCGAGAGACAAGATAGACAAAGAATGGATGAAGGAACAGAAGCACAGAAAGGTCAAGTGTCTTGCCCAAGGTCAAACAGCAGGTCAGTGGCAGAGCTGGGAACAGAGCCCAGATTTCCTGACTCCTGGTCCAGCACTCTATTAATCATCTCTTTGCTTTGTGTTCTGTGGCCTGTTACTGTCCATAGGAAATGTGAGGACGACTTTCCGACAGCTTCAGAATTACTACTTAGGTTTGGAAACTATTGATCATCAGCAGACTATTGAGATAAAGAGGTCATGTACTGGACATTTGCACTAGAGGATTCAGAACTAAGTACTCTAGGTATCAAATCCATTCCAAGATGCTGAAAAGCTGTATTTCATAATCCCAAACATTTCTTCTAAGTCAGTCAGATTTTTTAAGACTATTTTCCCTTACGTTGTGTACCAAGTAGTTTGTTTTTACAGAGTTACTCATCACAGTTGAACTCCTACATTGGTGCTTGCCCTATAAATTATTTCTTGCTTGAAAACAAGTTACAACAGTTATTTAGTTAGCAGGGCTTTTCTTCTCCATGGAATTTACCAATGAAACACATAGAAAACCATAGATTCGACAGTTCTGAGACACTTGTGGTTCTTTCTTACTTTCATTCCTCACTGTACGATGTATTCAGTTTTCAAAGTCTTTCAATGGAATTATCTTGATCACAAACTTAATTATACCTGTGAGATTTTTTTTTATTCCCCAAAATTTTGACTTGAGGCAAAACTCTGGCTACCGTGGTAATGACTTATCGAGAGTCTCTTGTAAACAATAGTATAATCACTTTCTTATAGTCATGGCAACCATGTTTAAGCAATGAGCTTACCGAACACAATGTGCACTGTCTCCACTGAATAGCTATTGCAGCACTGAAGTGTATACTGCTCATTTTCAGAGGACTCAGGGTCATAAATTATTCAGCAAAACAACACTGCTTCAGAAAGCGTCTTTAAAATTGTTGTATTTTGTACTAGCCAAAGAAGCATGTTTATCTGTACTGATGGGGCTGTGTTTAATTGCTGCACAACAGCGTACTCTTTGGGCCAGTTCTGCTCCCACTGAATGTCAGGGTGTCTGTCCCAAACCATTTGAGATCTACTCGTCGGCAGGGTCATGCTTCTGCTGGTAATGTTTGCCACTGTGTGAAATCCCTTATGTGGAGCACAGAATGGCTCTGGAGGATGCATCCTGCACATACGCGTGGTGTGAGAGGTGGTGTCGAGGTGCAGAAGGAGGAATTTGTTTTAATGAACAAGGGATTCACTCCAGCAGGGCCGATCCCTTCCTTGGCTCAGAGCATCACCTGGATTCCTTTTCAGTGGGTTGAGGAGGCATCTTGAAGGGTGGGTGTCTTCACAGGAAGTGTCAGAGTTGAACCCCAAGACAAGGGGTTGCGTCTCATTTTTCTGTTTATTTTGTTTATACAACTCTCTCATTCAAATAACTAGAGCTGGAGGAAAGACCTTGTTGGCAACAGTTGTTGTTTTGGGATGAGTCATTCCACCAGATTTCAGAAATGCCACCCCAGTGACAGTTGGCAAAAATGCTGCATGGGCTGTTCAGTTTATGTTTTTCACTTTGGAAAATCAGACCATTTATTTAGGGTTCTGTTGCTTTAGAAACCATCTCTAGACACTCCACTTTCCTTTCCTTTCCTTTCCTTTCCTTTCCTTTCCTTTCCTTTCCTTTCCTTTCCTTTCCCCTTTTTTTCCCTTTTCCCCCTTCTCCTCACTGCTATGATATCTCAACATCTGGGCTTTTCAGCCTCAATTCTGATCTGGTTGGCCCCTCCTGCAACAGACTATGGGAAATATTATGGATGTGGTACTGTGGAACATCAGCCTAATGCAGGATCAAGCTTTTTATTTCTGGTCATTATGCTAGTTTATAGTCAATTATTTTGTTTTCTCTCTACTTCTTTAAAAGCTTTTAGTTCAACATCCTTCCAAGCTAGATACTTGGTATTCTACTTGGGGCTGCTTACCTCTATGGCCCAGTTCCCGGAAACAGTTATGCATGTGCTTAATTGTGCACACATGGGTAATCGCACTGAAATCAAGATGTGTAGAATTAAGCAAGTCTAGAAGAATTTGCAGGGTTTGGTCTTTGTTCAATAAACAGGCCTCAGCCTGGCCGAAGCCCACGACATTCTACAAAAAGAAACCAAATTCAAAAGTAAGTAGCGTATTGATTATCAGCTGACTTATTTCCTCAAACCAGTTCATTCTGTACTTTTAAAAACTACTTTCCATTTTTCCTGCAAATCCAATTGCCCTTCCTTTCACACTCATTTTTCCTCCTCACTGCTCAACTCCCAGCAGACCTGAGCTGCCAGCCACACGATCCCCTTTCATAATGATTTGAGTTCCGACGTTTCTTTTTTCCTACCAACTTTGTGTATTACCGTAATGGGTCCTAGGACGTATTTTGGCCAGCTTTTAGGGAGAGAGAGAGTCAGAGTGTTTCAGACTTTCATTTCCAAGTGCAGTATTAAATATAATCCTTGTAATTATAGCACTGCCAGTTGGGCCACTGTAGCTCAGGCTATGTCAATATGTCGTCAAAAGCCTCCTTTCTCAGGAGCTGGAACTCAGTCATGTTGATTGAATTGAAATTTGATGGCCAGCAGCTGCAAACACACTCTGCCCCCATCCCCCTGCCTCCTTGCTTTTTTTTTCCTTTTACCACAAAATTCTCTTGCTTTCCATCAAAGTCATGAGTTTACAGACCAGAGATAATGGCTGATTCCTGGCTAAGTTATTCTGAGCTGCCCCTTTGGGTATGTCTGGACTGTCCTCGGAGGGGTGCCCTGAGGCAACCTGAAGGCGCAATCTGCTCTCTGTGCCCACAATGGTGAACCTGAGAGCACAGTCCCAGGTGCAGCATGAAGACCGTTCTCAGAGTAGACATGACCAACCTCAGTGTCCCAGTGTCGCGGTTTAACTCAAGCTAGCGATACAACCACGATAGCTGCTCACTCAGCCCCCCTCCCCACCCCCCCAAATAGGGGAGAGAATCAAAAGGGAAGGGAGAAACTTGGATCGAGATAAACACAGTTTAATAAAATAACAAAATACTAATACACTACTAGTAAATATATATATAAAATAGAAACAGAATATAAAATAAAAGATACTCAATAGAATTCCTCACGAGCTCCATCTGTACCGAGCAGATGCACCCAGGAAGCAGCACCTGGTCCCGAACAGCTGAGCCCAGAAAGGGAGAAGAATAAGGCAGAAAAGCCCTGAGGCCTCCGCAACACAGTAGTATGGCAAAAAATGCTGAACTAAACATCCCAAACAGAACTCCCCCAAGTCTCCAAGAGCAAAGAGCCAGAGAGAGAGAGAGACCGGAAGATCCCAGTTCTCGATAAGTATGAAGCATGATGCTAATGGGATGGAATACTCTCATTGATCAGCCTGGGTGTCAGTCAAGCTCTGCCCCATCCATGCCCCCCTTCCTCGATGCCTCACACCTGTGAGCAGAGAGCTCAGAGCATCCTTGACTCTCAGACCAGAGCAATTAAAAACATTAACTCTATCCCAGGGTGTTACCTCTTGTTCTCAAACTAAGTCCAAATAATAACCATGCTAGCAATGAAAAAGAAAGGTTTCTAACTGCATGAAGAAAATTAACTCATTTTCAGTCAAACCAGCACACGGAGCTCGTAGGATGCCAGTGGTGTCGCAGGCGGCAGCTAAGGGAGCTGCAGACGTGTCTGGGCTGAAGCCTGTGAGGCTCCTGTGTGAGCAGGGCTGGGAGCACCGCAGTCCATTCCCTCTCGTCACCTTGGTCAGTTGCCACACAGACCTTGCTATTCATTTAAGCAAAGGCGTCAGGACCGGCCTAATTCCCAGCAGCAGTTTATACTGCAAGTTTAACACATGCTTTGTTAGCCCTGGGTGGCTGGGGGTAAGAAAACAGCTTTGAATTGGGGGAAAAAAAGAAAAAATGGTATCCAGTAGTTGTCTAACGTGATCCTGTCATTTTTGGTACTTAAAAAACGAAACAAAACCCCAGCACTCAGAACATGAGATATTCAGGTTTTAAAAAGTGCCAGTTGCCAGTACACAGTAACAACTTTTCTTAAGGTCTTTTAGCCCACGTGTTTACAGGTGGACTAGAATAGCCCTGCAGAAGTTGAACCACTCCCTTGAGTAAACAGTATGTTCCTCTAAAACTTCCTGTGTATACCAGCCATATGTAAGGCCTTTGACATACATTTGCACCATACACAATACATCTGAGGGGCCCTAACTGAGCCGGGATGGCCAATGAGGCCGATAACCCCCTCACTGGCATAGTGGATGTGTGTTCATTCTGTCAAGCCCGGGAAGGGTAACTGCCTTTGGATGACTGGTGTGTCAAAAGGGCAATTTACTGAAACGGTCCATTATGTGGTTCTTGGAGCCTTCTCCCAGGACATGCTGTCTGTGCATGGCTCAGCAGAGCACAGCCTTCTGACACAGGTCAGAAGGACTCACCACAGCTTCGCGCCGCTCTTTTGCTCACAAAAGTCACACTTATCCCCTTCCCCTGGTAAAGTCCTTCTCCACTGTCCCCCTCCTCCACTTCCCAAAGCTATTAGCTGTTCCTCCTCCACATTCACCCCTCTCTCACCTGGGCTATTACCATCCCTCCTCCCCCTTCATGCTCCTGACACTGCTTCATAATGTTGTTTTTCTAGCTGGGAAGAAAGGGCCAGAGGGCCAGGCTAATGGAGAGATGATGAACACATGGTTTCCACATGTTCTCCTCATCTTCTCTCATACTGCTTCTCTAGCTGTCTTTCTTTCTTTATTTCAACTAGAAATCTAATGACCATGAGTGTATTCTCTCCTCCTCTTGTTAGAGTTAGAAAAGATGAGCTCAAAGGTCATGTGCCACTGTCACAAGAAACTTAGTGCAAAAACTTCTATGAGCTGGCAATGCACGTGTAGGTTCTCTGGCCTCTCATCACAAGGAATGGGTTTTCGCAAACTGCACATGCAATTGTCAATGCTCAGGCTCCAGTTCAGAAAAATACTTGGAGAATATGCATGAAGTAAAACATATGATTAAATGGTTTTTGGTCTGAGTGCTGCTTCCTTGAAGTGGGACCTCATGTTGGAGAAGGCATCCTTATTGGCCCAGTTCAGCAAATACTTAAGAGTATACCAAACTTTTAAGAACAGAAGTATGTACACTATCTTGTCTTTTTAATCACCCTTAAATAGAGTAGGGTGGTGTGGGCAAGGCAGAAAACATGGAGACTCTCCTGGTCATCTCTTAACATTTTCACTCATGCTCCGGAATCTAAGAGGAATCTAAATACATTTTGGGAGTGCTGCTGTCTACATGCCACTGTAATGCAATGTGTTGTGTGCTCATGTGCAGATTATTTAGAGCAATTACAATTCAATGAAGAGCAATTAAGTCTTAGAAATGTTCTTGCAAAGTTGGTGGTATTTCTGTGACTGTGCTTGATGGTGAGTTGGACCCTTGGACCATGGATTCCTATCCTGCACCCCAATGATCACTCTGGCAAGAGCCAGGAGTCCAGATCTTTTTGACTTACAACATCTAGGCAGCTATTCTTCCCTATATTGAACTGAAACCAATGGGAGCTGGACACCTAATTGGATTTTTGGATCTCAGCCTAAAATCTCTGGAGTGCTTTGGAAAATTTATCCCCAGGAGATTTTGCTTGAGTCAAGAATATAGACTGGGGACGTTGCTCACAAAAAAGACCCAACATGTGGCATCAGTGCATCAGTCAATGAGTCATCCATCAGTGCCAGAGGTCAAAATATTCTTTGTATTTACCTAGAAAGTAGTTACCTATTTACTTTCTGAAATGATGCTTGTAGTACTAACACGACATTTTGGGTTGCTGTACAGCAAAACCACTATTTTTAAATGCCTTGTAGGAAGACAGGCCTTGTTGTTTTTTTCTAAAGTTAGAAATACTAGAGAACAAATGTAAAAGGCCCATTTCCTTCCTTGCTGGTACATGTTGTCTAGGAAAAATCCTGAGTTGTGCTAGTAAGAGACTGTCCAGCCTCTTCTTGCCAATGATGTAAGTGCTGCTCCTTCAGAGGAGGCTGAATTATTGTTTTATCATTGCCTTCTTCTGATCTGTCATTGTTTCTGCTTTCTTTAAAGAGGGATTTACCTGTAAAAGACTCCTGGCATATCACACACAGGCAGGTCCCAGCCAGGAAACCCAATGTCAATGCTGAAACTCTACCTCTCAGGCTCACTGTTTCTCGCGGTGCTTGTTCCTTGCTGGGCGCTGGGATGGCTGGGCTTCCCGGCACATGTGGTAACCATCGATCTCAGGGTGGTGTTAAAGGCCAGGGCAGGAGCTGAGGGCTGAAGCAGAGCTGAAGGGCAAAGGAAGAGAGGGAAATTTTGCTGTCAGTGCCTGAGTGTCTCTCTCTGTAAAATCCTATGACATATAAGCAAAGGAAGCTTGAAAATTAGCCTGGGAATAGGAAAGCTAATTGGTACAGAGCAGGATAATCATCCTTTCAAGGACACAAAGAGAAATCGGCCTCTGCCAAGTGCTTTTTTCATTTTTCAAGGAAAAAACTCCACTGATCCAATTCGACCAACTCCACAGCAGCAACGCAATGGGCACCAAGTGGCCAGATCTGCTGTTTTATGAGCCCTATTACAGAACATTCACATGTGTAAAACTTGTGCTCTTCCTTTTCTTGATAAGCTTTGTCTCCTCAGGTCAGCCTGTCTCCCTCAACACTCAATCCCCTTCAGCCATCCCCTTTGCCTGCCTCATAAGCCTCTCCCTGTGCTCGCTCTGAAGCTCCCGTTGGCACCAACTTAGTGCGAGTGCTTTGAAGGGGAATCCAGGCCACTGCTTCTCACAGGAGTCAGTAGCTTCTTCTGGAATAGTCTGTAAGGGTACAAGACTACAGGAGCAATGGGCTTGGAAGCGAAACAAAGCTGCCTATAGCAGGACACATTTAATTCCTGCATGAACAACTGTGCTGGTCAGAGTCTCTCATAACTCTCTCTTATCTAATCTAACGAATCGGTATCTTTACTGCATTTATTACCTTGTTATCGAGGAACAACAGGAAGGAGATTGGGACCTTGGTAAAAGCACCAGGCTGAGAGGCAGAAATGAGACTACTGTTGAGCAAAGGTTGGAAGAGCTGTACAAGCACAGCACTGAGCATTGCAAACAGCCGAGCTTCTCGTCCTTCCCAAATCCCGCTGACATTGCACTGGTGAGGACCTGGTTGCACTGACTGATGCAGGAGGCCGTGAGACCCTATAGCCCAGAAATGGGTTGTTTAAAGGTTTCCCGTGTCTTGAAGAATTTCTCCAGCAAAATTCAAATGCAAGGCCATAGATGCCAATAATACCTCTGATCATTCACTCAGGAACATTATTAATGAGATCATTTTTCTGAATACGTGCTGCAGTTTCTGCACCCTTGGATTTCATTTGGTTTGCGTGATGGGAATGGACTACAGCTACTGACAGTGTTTATTTCCAGTTAGTTTTACTTGTGGCACTCCTCAGTAGCCCATGGTTGGGGTGCTCAGGTTAATCAACCCTCCTCCCCACTGCTTCCCCCTTTTGTTTATTTGTCTGCTTTTGCATCGCAGAAACACTTCCAGCAATTCCTCTTACTGTTGCCACAGTTACTGAGGTAAAGGACTGACTGTCTAGTTACACTCCAGCAGAAACTCGAGTGAGTAAATGCTGAGAAAGATGCACATTTTGCACTTCAAGTGATTCCAAAACCAAGCAGGACAGGTCAGCACCCAGGGGTGCTTATGGGGGCCTGTTAAGGTCCTTGGGCTCTTTCAAACAAGACTACTCCTAGGACACAGCATCAGAAATAAAGAGTGGCCCTGCATGAACCAGCAGCACTCGAAGCTCCTGCCTCGCAGCCAGGTTAGGGATGCAGTGCTGCCAAGTTTTCCTGAAGTAGCCAGGATGGGCTGCTTAGCAGGGGACACAGTCAGTGTCACAGCAGGTAGAAGCAGCTCTGCTTATTCCTGAAAACTGTCCTGAAAAAGAGAACACGAAATTAAGCAAGAGTGTTAAGAGTATTTGGTGCTTATTTAAACAGTTGCAGCTTGCACTGGCGATGCTGCTCGCTGGTGTGTGTCAGGCTGCGGGCCAGCAGTACATCGCACTCTTGTGATGGGTGTAGACATGCAAACCAGAGCAAGTGGTAACTGGGGCTGCTGTGGTTAATGGCAAGGGACACCTTTCATATGAAGTTATGGTTGGACTCGATGATCCTGAGGGTCTCTTCCAGCCTCAGTGATTCTATGATTCTATGAAGTGGGCAGGGCTGAAACATGAAGCAGGATGGTGGTATGAAGGACATCATGTTTGTTTTCCCAGTGTGGGCTAAGTGATTCTGTGTTTTGCACAGGAACACTAGGAGGACGTTGAGAGCTTTTGCCCCATCAATCTGTGAAGGGCATGAGCACCTGATGGTAACCAGGTGTGATGTACTGACAGGGAATGGCTTCGTATGTGGAAAGGTGAACAAGCAGACCTTTGGCTAGGGCAGGACCCTTCAGGGTTGTACCAAATCTCATTATTTTCTTCTGATCAATACCAGTGAGAGAAAGAAGAGAATCTCTACCAATAGCAACAAGGCTGAAATTTCATCTTAAGCTGACAAGCCATTTAATCTTTGCTCTTGTGGTCTCGCTGGAATTCAATCTGATCTCCTCAAGCTGAGGCATCATCCCATCTGCAGCCATCGCCAGTGGCACACGAGGGAGTGATGGGGCGAACGTCACGTCCATCCTCAGGCTCCTCAGCCGACCAACGGGAACACACCTGCAGCTCAGGCAGACTAATGCAAAGCTCCAAATTAATTTTCTGGGTCTGTACATTTTGTAGGTTTTGAGACTGCTGTGGTACTGCATCACGCCATCCCTGCCGTCCCAGGAGGGACTTGTTGTGTTGTGTCTCGGTACTGGGCACCAGGGTTGTGGTAGTGACCCTCTTCATCGAGAAGACAGTGGTTATATTGCCACTGAAGAAAAAAGGACCAGGCCCAAGCCTAAAGTGAAATGTTGTGATCTTCAGAGAAGGAAAAATCAAATAAAAAATAATTTTCATAGCAGAACTCAGCTTGGATTGACTGGCTTTGTTCAGGTCATCAGTACATAATCATAGGCTAGTCTCTTTTTTGTGTGTCCTTGTTAACACACGGAAACTTGTGCACTAACCACTGTTCTCACCACCACCAAATTCTAGAGGTCAGGGACCTCTAGAATTAAAATTTATGAGCTATCATAGTGAGGGCTGAAGAACCAGCTTTTTTAGGGTAGTAGCTGAGAGACTCATTTCCTCTGTGGATGAGCCACAGAAACAAATGCATAACACACACTGACCAGCGGGTTATATTTTGGCACCTGTACTGTGCAGATGTAACCCAGCAGCTGGGGTGAAGCAATCTTAAAATGGCATGGAACACATGCAGAAGTAACCCAGCGGCCAGGATGTTGCAATCTTAGAACGGCATAGAACATATCATCAATAGGTCCTCAGCACACTGTGTGCATCATGCAAAGTACTGTTGATGCCAATGAGGGTTAAGCTCAAGGTTAGTGAGGGGATCCAGCTTTGCATTAGTTGCTGCAAATCCTGCCTGAGCTGCATGTATGTCTATTGTGTAGAAAGCTCACCCTCTTGCTTAAGGTATTTACTATCCATACCAAAATGTCTCTAAGTTAGGTTTGAACAGGTTAATCTGGCTGAGGGCATGGTTTAGAACAGTTCTGCACTAACTTGGACTTAAACGTGTTTGCACCATTCACCCCAAGGGATGGATAAATTCTCCCACAGGCTGTCCCGGGCCAAGGCAGCCTGCAGGCCCCCTGCCCGAGGGACTGTGACCCGTGGTGCCCAGTCACACGTCTGTCGGTGAAGAAAGATGAGCAGTGGCAAGATTTTTGCCGTGGAGACTGACACCCTCAAGTCACCGGTTCAGCGGCAAAGGTTCATACCTTTGGGTAGGCTTACTCTGAGGCCAGACATGCTGAAAGCAGTGTTACCTAAGCCTCCGTTTAAGCCTGATTACTTGGTATCTTATTTCCAGTTTGAATTTTTTCCAGAGGAATCTTTTTTTTTTTTTTCCAAATGCTATAAAAATAGCTAAATAATTTTGTAAAGCCTGGAGGACATTTCTTTTGCACCAGGATTTGAATTGGAAATGGCTGTTTCAGGGCCAATTTACCTTCAAAATTCTTCTTTGTCCACAAGGAGCTTGTCGGCCTATGGCATTTCCAGCCTACAAAGCTTTTTTACTTTAACGAGGGCCTTAAAACTGAAGCAGCAAAATCACAGTCCGAACAAATTATAATATTGCTTATACCAGGAAAACTGTATCCATTCCTGAGTTTACACTGGTGAGGTTTAATGGCAGAGAACTGCCCATACTCTTATCCATGCTGTCACATATACCCTCAAATTATCCCAAACCAGGATAGCTTTCCTTGCACAGAGCAGGTTCTTGATATGTCTACAGGGGAATATAAAGCCTGTGGACATACCTGTCAATCTTTTACAAATTGCAGATCCTCTAAAACTTCTCCAATGCATATAAAGGTTCATTTACAACTAATTTAAGCCTCGTGGCAATTGATTTGCTTTTCTTACTTAGCTTTCACAGAGCCTTCCGCAGTAGTCCTTGGACCCTCATGGGTCTACAGACCACAACTTGAAAACCACTAGCTCTTAGTTTAAGTAAGATATTTTTGGGCCTTCTGGGCCTCATTTTCTATTGCCTCACAGCTTGTGAGGTCTTTGTACCTATGCAAAGTGAGAGTAAAATGCTACCAGATGCGGATGGTGGGGCTCAGTCCTGGTGTTGGCCCTTATTTGCACAGGTGTGAAGGACACCAGTGCAAAGCGGTGGTAGATCAGGACCCAGTGCTGTAGTTGCTCCGTGCCCACGTGGATCACGAGCTGTGCTACTCACAGCACAGGGCTGGGGAACAAGCCTATTTGCAGAACCATCCATCAGCCGTTACCCCTGGAAAGCCAGGCACCAGCCCAGCAGAAACACACATTGGTAACCACGGCAAGGACCAGGCCACCGGACACCTTGGGTTCTCTAGGGCTGAGGGACTCAGTCAGCATTGGACTCGTGCTTTGTTGTGCTCTTTGCACCCCCTGGTCAGGCTCAGTACAATTACACTTTCTGGCGTTTCATGTCTCGTACATGCAGCAACAATCTTTCTGTTTAAGCAAAAGTACACTGGGAAGTGTTGAGTGTTTCAGTGCCTCTTCTTCCCTTTGATCTCACCAAAAGCTCCATGCAGACAGTAACGTGATCTCTGTCACTGTCTCCTTTCATGCCCAATAATGAGCGCAGGTCCATGGGCTGGGTGCAATGCTATCCTTCCCCGCACTAAGAGGGGAGACGTAGAAGGGGTTGGAGCGATTGTTTGCTGTGTTGATGACTATGGTGTTGCCATGGAAAAGCTGGAGACTTCAGGGGAGTTTGTGTTTTGCTGGGCAGGGAGCCAGCCTGCTCTGACTTACTACAACTGTGTGAGTGAGCGAGCCGTGCAGAACTTTATCCTCAGTAGCAATTCCAAGGTAGGGAGTTTAAAAAAAGGACAGGACTGCTTTAACAGGGAGGAGCGCAGTGCACTTTGCTAAGGCTGATTGCATTAAATACAGAAGATACAAAAAAAAAATCCTTTACCACTTTTCTTTCTTTTTTTTCTTTTTTTTTTTTTTTAGCAGAATGCATCCACTCTCTTCTAAGGACTGAATTCAGAGCACTGCAAATAATGAGATCTCAAGTAATCCTCCTGGAAGCCAGCAGTGCCATTTAATTGGCTATATCTGTACAGAAAGGAGCATTTAGAGCTCTGTTGAAACCGAGTCCATTAAAGTCTTTGATCTGTTCCAGAAACAAAAGTGGAAGCAGACTACACTGTTTTCATTATCTATCCTGAATGAAGTGCAAGAAGTAAATACATAGAGTAAACAGGCGAAAAAAATGAATCGAGGCCCAGGTCCAGCAAAAAACTATCTGCTTACTGATCTTTCCATCCTCTTGAGTAGTGCCATTATTCCCTGGAGGTGGAATTAATAGCGATACATGCTTTCTACAAATCACTTTCTATGGGCAGATCTCACAGCAATTTACTAAAGCTGCCAGCCTCGTTATTCCCGCGTTAGAGAAGGGATAACTGGGGCCACAGGGCTCACCCAGCAGCCTGGACCCTGCCCGAATCCCTGGTCAGCTGCAGCTCTCACCACAGTCCCTCTGGGTGCACAGAAACCACGTATAGGTTGTCAGGGTCAGTCTGAAGCATTACGGCGTAGCTGCACGGTTTTATTGGCTGGAAGTGCAACTTTTCCCCGCAACCCTGGCTGCCATGCCCTGTTCTCATGTTGTATTTGATTGATAAAGAGGCACATCCCTCTTTGTAGAATGTGTTTGAGCACGTGGAAATGACAGAGTTTTGTTTTGGACTCTACTTGCTTCTGGATGTTTAAAAAAATCCATTTTTATAGGAATGTACTGTTGTGGGGGTAATTTTCTGATTTTCTTTTTGAAATCAGAATTTCCTACCTGACTGTTCAGTATTATAACAGATGCATCTAGGAAAGCTATTTTAACATACACTTCTCAGGGAAAGGTGTTATCAATGTTCATCATAAATTGACATCTCTCAAAGCTCTCGTTTCTCTAAGAACAGGAGAAAGCAAAATTACTTTCTGTAGAATTTAGTCAGGGAACACACAGGGAAATCCTGGCTCAGCAGCAGCCAGTGGCAAACTTCTGGTGCTTGCAGTCCTCCTGTGATCACACTCAGGAGGTGAACCCTGCAGAACCTCTGACAACATGAGGCTCCTCCTATGAGCTGCAGCCAACAGCATCGCCTGTTTACTTCCCAAGGTAAAAGCCTGTCTGGGCACCGTGGCAGCCTGGTGTCGGGCTGGCTTGTACTATTCCGTGGTTGAGCTGGGAGCTCTAGCTGAGAAACTGGGGACAGATCTTGCCAACACGGGAGGTGACAGAAACTGCTATTCATTTCACCGGGATCTAGATAAGATTAGATAGCACCGTAAGATCCAGCCACGGTTTGTCAGTGAACCCATTGTCCTCTTGCTGTATCTCATTGCTGTTGCATTTAACGGGATTTATCTTGGGAGCTGGTTTTCCAGTTACTTGGTGGTTATGGTGTCTCAAGAGGTTTACCACTGCTGCAACAAGAAGTGGACTAAGCTTGTGATCCAAATACAACAGGACAAATCAATTGATCTAAATAATAGTGCTTGATGGAGCTGTGGCAGTTTACACCAGCAGAGGACTTAACCAGGGAGTCGAAGTGGTGTTGTTTTAGAGCTAAAAAAGGGTTGCTTTTATCCTGCCTTTTTTTTCTTCATTGCTGTTAGTTGTTTTGTGACATCGCTGGTTCAGTACAGAGATTTGTGCAGTAGCTACGTGTTCAGGTACACTCCAGATTAACGAGATCTGCAACGTCTTTCATCTTTCCTCACAGCATGCTGTGCTTGGGACGCGGTGTGTGAGAAAGACCAAAAGTGAGGGATGCGAGAAATGTATTCACACAGGAAACTGAAACTGTGCTGTCATTCATTCCTGTAGTGCAAATAACCCCGTCTGTAACCTCAGCTTCCTGATTCTTGTGTGGCTGGGGCCAGAGCTGCCACTGGTGCAAACTGGTGCAGCCCTACTGACATCAGCTGAGACGCACCGGTTTACTCCAGGAGATAATTTGTTCCAAGTCTTTTCAGCAACAAAAACAAGGGGACAACAGATGTAGATGAATCTAAAAGTGGTGAAGTCTTATGAAATGAAGGAGTTGTTTTTAATAGTTGAGGAGCATGAAGGCTGGGCTTCTTACCGACACTTGGACCCAGTTCCGCCACTGTCTTCCAAAGGAAAAGCTTCTACTGAGTGCGCAGCAAAAGTATCCACAAAGTTGTTTGTCTTTCAGGGAGTCATCCTCAAACTGAACCATGCCTTGAAAATGCATTTTCTTTTGTATTCTGCTCCATCCGAGGAACTACTGGTGTTTCCTTCTCTAAGGACATTAACTCAGCTTGTCAGATTGGAGCTGGCTGGTATACACTACAGCAGCAACCTTCTGGGGTCATGCATGCTGTGGTGTCGGAGGAATCTGGGAAGTCGGCTTCCGGAGCTCCTGTTTTATTTTCCTTCCCCAAGGTAAAAATGCTCTTAATAGCTCTTGAGCCAGGCCCAGCGAAGGAAATGTCCAACAGCAGGTCTAGCTATGTTAGCTTACACCATTTCTAGGCCCCCAGATATGGCTATCAATGGTGCTTATGTTCTTCTGCAAGCATCAGGAGAGGAAAGCTGGCAGAGCTGGGGTGAGGTGGGCAGAAAAGGGAAGGAAACCTCTGCGTGCTCCTTCCTCTGGCCCCAGGGGATTTGCTCTGTTTGCACTGGGCTTGCAGCAGGCAGAGAGGAAGCTGGGCTGAAGCTGTAAACTCTCTTCAAACCTAAATCCGTCCTCGTCCCGAAGCCTTTTTTTTTTTTTAATTAGGAGTGGTGTACAAAGCTTCCCCTGTACACAACTGAAGTCTTCTCTGTTAGTCTTGGTGATGTCTTCTCACTGAAGCCTGGCCTGTTACCAGCTAGCGGCATTTCAGGCTGGCTAAGTGAGAAGAAAAGGTCATGGTTAGGCAGAGACTAATTACAGGGGCTAACCAAGGGTGCTGGCAATAGCGCACACAGGCTGTGGAGATGAGGGATGAGGAGATGCCCATATTCCTCAGCCTCCTCTCCACAGAACCTTGCTGCTCCAAATAGCCACTCCAAACTTCTGCAAGGACAGTGAATTCCTACAGTGTTTCTTTACCTCTGCCCCAGCCAGGTAGAAGGTCTGCAGAATAACTCATGCTGTACATCAACACAGCAGCACGAGTCCACCTTCCTTCTCCTGGCCATCTCCTGCAGCTGAACAAGACAGATTTTCTGCCTCCTTGAGATCACCTAAATCTAACAGGGAGGAGAAATCAAAGATAAGCTTGGAAGTGAATATCCTGGAAGCTCCTGGGTGTCTGTGAACTTCTTTGTGCTGTTTGGTACAGCTTTTTCTTAGAGGTTGATCTGCATGTAAACTGAAGTTCTTTAGATCCTGTCATATTCTTTACTTGGGGTACTGCAGAGACTGCTGAATTCAGGGAGAGCTATACCAAGCCTGCATTTCTTTATGCTGTCTTAAAACAGGCCCTCAGCCCAAAAGCACAGTCTTAGGGCTAAGCACAGTTAGGACAGCTCACAACCACGCTCATTTACCCCAAATGGGTGACTTTTAGTTAAGGGCTGAGTGCAGCAGCTGGTTAGGTGGGCAGAGGCAAGGGATGCTACATAGGTGCAGGTATACAGGGCACGTACAGCTATATGTGAGTGGGAGGGAGGAAGAAGATATCAGACCACTACATAGCCCTGGGCTTACCTGGAAAAATTGCAGAGGACTTAAAAGAAGCAATAGATGAGGTGGAAGCCACGTTAAAAATAATTGCATTATGCTGCTTTGGTTATAACCTGTCCCTTGTTCCTAACTCCATCCGTGACTACTGCAGTAGTTTGGCCGTGTGACAGCTGATAAATTCATTTATTGCGAGGGCTGTTTGTTTCAGCTTCAGAACTGAAAGTTCATCTGCAGGTGCAGCGGGGCTGTGCGGAGAAGCAAATACAGATTTACAGCTGTTGTGGCTTACTCCGCTCTCTGCTACAACAAATCATTTTGTTCAGGAAAGAAGCTCTGCTGTTGGCCAACCAAGACGTCCTCAGGAATGTGAAATGCTGCTTTGTTAGTTTAAAAGAAAACCTCGCCGGAGATGTTAGGGTGGGCGTTTTTTTTTAAAGATTTAGTGAAATCTGTCATAAGTCAAAGACTGACTGAAACTGAACAGAATGTGCCTGGTTTTCCACCGTCATTTGCCATCTTCTTCCTTTGCCATTGTGAGGGTGAATCAAGAGCAAGGTTTTGAAGCGATCAGCTCTGAAGGCCAGTTATTACTTCCTTCTGTGATCCGGTTTGATTTTCTGAAAATGAGTCAGTCATTTTCTGAAGAGTTTGGTGCAGCCTGAGCCTTTTCTCTGAGCTCTGCTCTGCAAGACAAAAAAACATATTGCTTCACAGGCAAAGCAAGTCTGCACAATAGAAGACTTCCTTACAACAAGGCTCTGCCAAGTCTGCTCTCAGCCCTGCACGGAGTCATGTTACTGCTCAGCAAGGTCATACAGGCCTAAAATAATCACTGATGTTTATCTTTCCCAGAGGATATTAAGCACCCCCAAACACCAAGGCAAGAAAATCTATTAACAAAAAATAGTTTGTACCTCAGCTATCAGCAAGAGAAGAGCATTATGGCTTTGCCTTTTCCCATTAATATTTTGTGATCTCACATGTGAAGTGCAGAATTGCACCAGCAGTGGGGGAGGAACAGCTTTGCTGTTTTCCATTGATGTTCTGTCTCTCTATTTGCTCAGAAGCAGGCTGTGTACATTTCTCATCATTAACGCTCCACCTCGGCCACGTGCTGTTCTTTTGCTACTTTTTGTCGTAGGGAGAACCTGAAGATGGCTTTGTTAGGGCAGTGCTGTGGCCACCTTACAGCCCAGGCACTTGCCTAAAGGTGCTTAGCTGGCCACCAGCCATGGGCTACCCGAGTGCTTCGTGGATCTAGATCTTTGCAACACCTTGAGAGGGAGCAAAGGGCTGCTGGCTTATTTCCACAGATGGGGAAGGAGGCTTGGGAGGAGCGTGGCCTGGCAGCCGTGTCTGCTCCGTGCCGGCGCTGTCACCCCGCAGCCCCAGCACCTCGCCACTGCCCCCTGTGCTTCTGCTCCAGCTTTCAGCTCCAGCCGAGTAGAAAGGCCACAGGAGGAGCTGGTGATGAAGAAGAGAAGGGTGAGCGGGCCGTGCCCCAAGTAAGGCTTCTAGGGGAGATGCAAGGACTGTTGGATACAGAGAATCTGAGCCCACATCACTGAGGCTCCCAAACTGCCGGGATTTTATCCCATTCGAGGGTGCCAAGCACCGCCGTTAGTGATTTGCAGCGCAGGAAAGAAAATATCCATACACTTTGCAGTCCATATTCCCCTGCCTATTCACACCTGCACCTTTGAAATTCCATTTACTTCATCCTTCCCTTCAACCCTGTGTATTTGGCACATCCTCTCCTGCCTACATCCCCAAATTCACAACCCCCCCCTCACTGGCTGGGGAGCGAGAGACTTTTCCTTGCTGCGGCGGCGTTCGTGGGAAGACGTGTGCGCAGGGGGATGCAACAAGCTTCGTGCAGGTTCTTCGTGTTTTGACAGACTTCGCTGGAGGATTTCGCTCCTCCTTGAGCCAGACGTGGTACTGGCAGATGCTGTGCAAGCCTCCCACGCAGCGCTGGCAGGGCCTCTCCCATCTCACCCGCGACCACCGCCCCTCCCGGCCCCTCTTCCCTCTCCCCCCCCAGCCCAGGCCAGCGCCGATCTTGAGCAGAGAGAGCTCTCCCTGCCAGATTGCGTGGTGGTTTTCTGATGTGAACAGATGGGACTAGGGGGGCAGGCTACATCTGTTCGCTGAATTCTTCCACCTTCGCAATTGTTTGCAAATGGGTGAGAGCTCGGGGAGGCTGGTAAACTGTGGGTTTGGGCTCAAAATGCTCTTTTCCTGTAGCATGCCCAAGAGTGAACCTGCACTGTGTAATTAAAAGTTTGAGGCTGACGAGGAAAACACCTGCTGGTGCAAACAGCTTACATCTTCCCCTGCAGAAGCACAGATGCCCTGCAGGACTAGTGCTAATGCTTTCTTCAGTCCAGTTAAAAAGGCCCAAGTGATGAAACTTCCCTCGGTGTGCCATCCCACAGCATCACAGCATCCGGATGTTTGAGATTCAGCATTGATTTCATTCCTGTTTCAATTTCTCATTACGTTTACATAACTGATTTTCAGAAGGGCTCAGCTCTCATTTCCCTGTGTGTGCCAGGCACAGGCCGATGTAAATAGCTAAAGGAGGCTGAACACTTAATGGAAAGTGGGCCCTAAATTATTTGCCTTTCTGATTGTTTTTTATACCCAAACGACACTTGCAGTTTATTATCATCCGTGATCTCTTCTCCCACTTGTTTCTCGCCAGACTCTCCAGACAGCTCCCCAGTATATGTCATAAATCACTTTGTCTTGCCGCCTGGGCACAATACTCTTTCTTCATCCTGAGCTTGCCAGGGGATGAACAGTCCCCATCCCTCTCACCCTTTCTCTTCTCTCCAGGGTACCATCACCTCATGGGCCACCTGGAGCCCTCAGGGCCAGAGCCGCATGTGCTGAGCCACAGCAAACCCGCCGCACAGCAGCCCCGGGCAGGGCAGCCCCGTTGGCTCACCCCTGGCCGAGGATGTCCCGCCGGGCACCCAGCGTGGGGCGATTCAGACACTTGAAACCATTCCATGTGTCCGTGCTCAATCCCTTCCTGCCCATCTCCTCCCAGCAGAGCAGTTCCGAGCCCCGGAAGGCAGTTCTCCGTGTGTCGGGGTAACACATCTGCAGACTGATGCCCCCCGGTCGGTGATGCTGTGTCACGGGACTGATTTCTCAGGAGAACAGAGGTACCTAACTCCCATAAAAAGGAGTGTGAGCTGAGAGCTTGGGTCCACCTGAGGCTCTGGGTGTGCATCTTTCTGGCATTCACCTCCTCTTCCTCTGTACTCTCAGTATCTTCTCAGAATCTGCACTTGGACTCCACCTTGCTGAGTGTGTGTGAGCCAAGTAATTTTTTTCCACGGGCAACAAGTTGCCATTTTTGAACCCAAACTAAATTTCAGCTTCTTACACTTTCTAACTGCAGATTTCTTTCTGTTTGCAGTATTCCTGTTTTTGCTGTTTCTTGTGGTTTCTGTTAGCAGTTGGAGATTTCATTCCTGAACTGTTTATTTCTTCTTTCAGATCATTAATAAGTACTAGAAAGAAAATCCACATTAATACACTGATTCATGCATTGCCTCACAGGGCAGAACTCATTATATTTACATGAGCATTAGCCTTTGGTTATGAACCTTCAGCCAGTTTTCAAACCACATCACAGTGGCCCTATTCTGGCATACTGAATTATTTCTCCTTTAAGATTTTATCCATTGGTAATTGTGTGTATTTTAACAAAAAAGGAAACACTCATTTTAAATCTGTGCTGCTTATTATTTGGGTTTCCTTTTCCCTCTAGATGTTTAGCAAATTATTATGTCTTGACATAGTTTTCATTATTTTACTGTGAAGAGCGGGTAGATAAAAAAGATTACAATTACTACAAATACTCCAGGATCAAAAAGCAGTACTATGCTTGCTTTTCTTTGGTCTTTCACTTCCTTCCCATTTTAAACTGACTTAAAAAAAATCAAGCAGTTTAGTCAGTCCATTACCAAATTCCCCAAACACTTTATGAAGCTGCTGAGCAGGGCAGCTGGCACAGTGGTTGAGCCCAGTGGTAGGGGATTCAGGACAACAACTGCCTTTCATTCAAAGCCTGGCTTGGCCTTCCACATCAGTATTGTGGCACCTCCCTCTCTGGACAACAGGAGTTACCCATATTTTGATCTTCCTCGTGATACAGATTGTAGTTTTTGACCTATCGGAATAACTGCTTACTCTTCACATCAGTGTTGACCATTATATTTGTTCCCAGACCTGAAGGGGACTCAGGTGCTAAGGAAAGTGTATATATATATATATATATGTATACACACATATAAAATATATATGTCATATATATACAATATTATTGAGTGAATTGTGTCCACTAAGTTCCAAGTGAATCTTTGAATCTTTACAAACTTCCTTCTTATTGACTACCAAAAGCCTTTCAACTGAAAAGGAGGCTGAGGGGAGACCTTCTCGCTGTCTACAACTGCCTGAAAGGAGGTTGTAGCATGGAGGGGGTTGGTCTCTTCTCCCAAGTAACAAGCCATTGAACAAGAGGAAATAGCCTGAAGTTGATCAAGGGGATGTTTGGATATCAGATATTAGGAATAATTTCTTCCTGGAAAAGGTTGTCAGACATCGGAACAAATTGCCCAGGGAAGTGGTGGAGTCACCATCCCTGGAGGTGTTTAAAAGACACGTAGATGTGGTGCTTAGGGACATGGTTTAGTGCCACTGTTAGGTTAATGGTTGGACTCCATGGTCTTGAGGGTCTCCAACCAAAACGATTCTGTGATTCTGTGATTCTGTGAACTCGGTGGTGTTACATGTGACCACAGTGGACAGGAGTCACTTTTGGGAAGCGTAGTGGGAAATGTTCTCCTGTGCCTATTCAATTCTCCAGATGTGACACAGGTTGCTTGTATCTGTAGAGAACTCCTACAAGCATTAACAAAATACCCAGGACAGCAAGGAGCAGACACTATGATCGAGAGTCCTGAAAAGAGACACATGACTCTATAAATGGCATTTTAGGCATAGCGGTGTTTTCTTGAGCACAGAAACATTTAAATCTGAGCTGGGTTCAAAATATGCTTTGTTGGTGGTGACAGGCTTGGTTTTCCCTGTGGTTAGGGAGTGACTGCTGTTTGAATGATGTGGGAAATCGTAATTTCTCCTTGTTCCTTAATGAGACAGGTACCAGTCCTAGTATAAAACATTGCAGGAAGTTTGGGTTAAATGAGGAGATCTTACTGTGCATGCAGCTACTGAGTCCTCCAGTGCCCTCCTCCAAAAGACATCTTAAACATCTACAGCAAAGCTGGTCTCCTTGGATCCCTTAGTGTTCTGTGGGGAGAAATGAGGACGCCTTTGGTGGGATTTAATCTATGACCATCCAAAATAGGTCAGAAAAGTTGTACCATATAAATCATTACTCTTAAAAAAAAAAATAATGTTTAGGGTGATTAGCTCCTGCCCAGAGCTGTATACGTATGTGGAATATGCCCTGCCCCTCAGTGTTGTTTGCTAGAGGAGGAGAAAGACAAATAAAGCCATTTAAGATAGAGGTAAAAGCTTTTGGGGTACTTCTACAATATAAGTCAAACAGGCCCTGCGGCAGCCTGTGTGGTTTACTCTGTACTAACAGCGAGCTCACGTATGAGTCTTGGACCCAGCCAGAACGGATCATCAAAGCTCCCGAGATCTCACCTGCCCAAGCTTGCCCCGTGGCTCAGACAAGCTGTCTGCCGGCCAAAGGGACACGAGGTGGCCGTGGGACATGGCACAGAGCACTTTGTGCTACACAGGGACTGCACAGAGGCCTGGCCTGGAGCTCCTGCTCCCCATTCCATAGGGAGAGGAGGCCACCGCAGGGACTGATTTGCCTGGTGGAAGGATACATATCCCCCTCTTTATTTGGCTACGTGGCATGTCTTGTACTCAGGATTTATCCCAGTCTCTTAGAACTTGGGACTTGAATGCCCTCACATCCCAGTGGTACCTCTAGAAGGGTGTTGGAGGCTTCACAACAAGAGGCCTCCAATGCAGCTCTTGCTGTAGATGGCTGTGCTGGTCAGCAGTGATGGTTTAATAGAAAGAGTTTGACCCCTATGAAATTTAATGCACAGAGCAGAGATTGAAGAAAAGGTGTTTTTTGCAAAAGGAGAGTTTGTTTAGAGCTTTTTTGAACATCTTGGTGTTTTTCCCTTCCTTGCCGGTCTTTTAATGGTAGGAGAAAAGTATCACACTGGCAGTGTTGCCAGCTCTGTGATTTTATCACATGCCAATGTTTGCTCCTAGAAACAATGGATTATGTGAGAATCTCTCAGCTCTGATTTGAAAAACAAAGAAAATTTCTAGTGCCTTTGGTGTCAGAAAAATGGTTGAAACATGACCCCGATTACATCCTAAGAAATCCAAAACCATATTTGGAATTGATTACATTTTTATGTGCATGTTTTGAAGCCAATTGTGTGATTTTTCTTTTGGAGGGGGGCATCTGACTCATGGTTTCTGAATGCTTGGGGAGTGGTGCTATTCCATTGGAGATACTGCTGATATTTCCAACTCTGTTGAATGATTTCTGACACAAAAAGCGTTAGCTCTTTAAAGCAAAGAAATGTTTTAAATTTCTAAAAAGCATATGACAGATCTTGTTTTAAAAACATATGGATCATGCTTTTATTTTGTTTCTGCTGAGCAGCAAAGGCATAGAGCAGGTCCCATGCAATCCCTGAAGATGAACTGTCGTAAGCACAGAGCATACGTGAGTTGACCACAACATAGGCTTGACCAAAAGGTCCAATCTCATGAAAGTTCAGTCCCTTTAGAGTTGGTGCTGAGCTCCTGGGGCTTTTGTATTTCCTAAGAAATCCCCTCTGCACCTTTCAGAATTAGGGCATTTTATACAGGCTGTGTAATTGCTCCTTTTGGGGAGCAGAACTCATTGACAGGGTTAGCCAGCAGTGCTGCCTGGTGCAAGAGGTATGGTGTGAATTGCTGCTATAGGATGCAGTGACTCACGTGTACGCGGCTTAGTTCTAACCCAGGCTGTGAGCCAAACGCGTCCCCTTGGACCTCAAGAGAGGCTCTGCGAGCGTACAGTCTGGGCAGGACACGGACAGGGTTGAGCACGTTGTGATGCCTCAGGTGGCAGAACGCAATGCCAGCCTTTGGGGGCAGCAGCATATATTCTTTGTGAAGGCAGCAGCATATATTCTTTGTGAAGGCAGCATTTTTCAGTTTCTGGGTTTAAACAAAGGTAGATGATAGCAGTAGAGGACATGGCTAATGAACCTGCTCCCTCCGGGAGTCCTGTGACACACACAGAGCCTGCACCTGGTAGATGATGCTATTCACCGTGATGCCAGTGTTTGTCCAGAACACATGGTAGGTCTGGCATTGCTGCCATGCAGGCAAGCGCTACTGAGACATCCTCTGCCTTTTATTTACTGGGAACGCATCCTCACTTGAGCAAACCTCCTTCAGAATTAGCCATAAGGCAGGGGTACGGAGCATTTTTCTCGGTGAGAGTTCCACAAGCCTTTCAGATTTATTTGGTGAGCCATGCGTTTGCAAAAACGCGTCCTGAGTGCTTGCCAGCAATAATGTGAAAAATCACACGCAGGCTATAGCTGTTCCAAACGCCTGATATTCTCTCCCCTAAAGTAATTGAAAGACACTGGCTGAGTTGAGGAGCCAAACTGTGTCCCTGATTACTTAATTTGATGGGGTTATGTATATGGTCCCATAATTAAATGAGGCTGGCGGGACTGGTGCTTGGTATAAAATTCATTACACTCTTGGAAGGATTATATCTAGGGGGATTTTGAACTATGTGTTTTCCACTCTCACCCCCTTCTTTATGTACTTCTTTCATTATTCCTTTTTACCTTTTTTATTTTGGATTAAAACGAACAGAAGTTAATAAGCAGGAGGCACAAACTAGGAGAAAGGTTGCTTAATCTATAATGGCAAGATTTGGGATGTTTAAATTTTGCAGTGTTGCTCAGAGTTGAGGTGCTGGTTGCTTAGCACAGGGCAAAAGCAGATCTGCTGGAAAGGAGCGTCTGAAGACACGGTGTGATGGGTGAGGGTCCCGGCATGGTGTGTCACCCCTTACTCTGCGTGGGGGTCAGCAGAGAGGTGAGGGGGGCAGTGGCAGGGAGGGCACCCCCTTCCCTCGATCAGTGTGGGAGGCTCATGGGTCCAGAGGGTATCTCCCATTTAGGCATCTGTCCCTGGGCTGGACTTGGTTCCTGATGTCACCTTGCAGTGCCAGATTTACACGGACGCAGCTGGTGTGGGGGAAACAACACCCGGAAACACATCTGGTTGTTCCGTGGGCTGTGAACAGGCGAGTCCTGGCTGCCGCGAATGGATCCACCGATGTCTGCTAAGGAATCGGTCATCTTGCACCTTTGCCTCAGTGGGATCATGAATACACATCTGCTTTCTCTAGCTGCCTGCCTATTGTCATTAGCCATGTAGTTACCTGCAATGTTTTCAGGTTCATTTGTACCTCAATGTTTGCTTAAAGTTGGCCAGCAAATACAAAAAATAGGAGCTAAGGCCAGGCAGATGCGAGTATTCACATATACGTACACATGGAGTAGGACTGTCTGTGCTTCTTTTCTTTAGAAAACCAAGCCAAAACAATCTCACCCTAGTAAAAAAGGAGGCCAAGGAAAACTGTGTTAAGGAGAGCATTGTGGTGGGATTTTCTGGTTCCAGGGGCCTCATCCTGACTTCTTCCACACGCTGTAACCTCACAGAGCACCCGCCGTGACTCAGCTCCTTTACCACTCACTGCGGGTACCATCTGTGGTGAATCCTCCCCACCCCCGCGATTTTTAAAATTACTTTTTTCTTCCTTAGCATTTGGTATAGCAGGCTATAGCAGACACTTTGGTGTAGCGTCTGTTTTGAAACACACCAAAGGCCGCTTAACACCACATTCCATCACTGGAGAACACTGATATCCTTTCCATTCATTTAATAACCCAAAGTCACATTTTTACCTGATGTATTTTGATTAGTTCATTAGCAAGCACTCTGCTTCCACATTTGCAGCTGATGGGTGATGTTGCTGGTGTAACACTCTTTCATTTCAATACCCGAGAAGGAAATTGTACATGTGTTTAGGGGTGCAGTTAAGCCATTTTTCAGGTGCGAATACAATCAATAATCCTTTCCAGGGCTGCAGAATCTGAGCCAGTATTTAAGAGGACAAGCCATTGATAGGGACTTAGCACAGCAAAAGTTATGGTCTTCAGTTTGCAAGTGGGTGCCAGCACTCATGACCAGACTATGTTATTTGTCTTCATTGATTTCTGTCTCGAGAAGGACGAAAAATATTGAATAGGGATCCTGCAACAATCAGGTAGGTGGAGTATAGGCATCCCATATAAAGCAAAACATCCCTATTCAATCCCCACCCTCAAATTGAGTTATCGTTAGCAGAGTTTTTAAGCATATATTTAAGGATGTTTTTAAGACTTTGCTGCTTAAGAATGGGTTTTTCTGAATCAGAGACTGTATCCTTTAAGAGGGAGTGCTGTCTTCTCTGTGAGAGGCATATTCAAAACTGTACATGAGAAAACTCCTTCCGTTGCTACTGGTTTTGGGAGAGATTCTGTTCCTACTCTGACATTTTGTGGTAATTAACTGACAATTAGCAGTTGAGGGGTTTATTGTTTATTATTTTGTCTGCTTTTCCCTTCTGTTAGATAAATGACCCAAAGTTAAACCTTATGGGTCACACCTCTTTGTTTGCCGTTGTTGATGGATCGTTTTCTGCTCAGAATGGAAATGATTAAATCATATAAGAAAGGATCATGCTTGCTGCTTATTCTCTGGCATCATATATGGAAAAATATTGCAGTTAGTTGAATTGTCTAGTTGAAATTAGCCTTTAAAGGAAAACAAAACAGAAGGGAATTGTGCAAGTGGGTTCATTAGGGCTTTATCAGAACAAGGAGTGAGTGGTGAAGAGGGAGAAAAGATGACGGAGTTCATCTTCCTGCAGATTAATTTATCAGTCTTTATGGGTACATGAAAAGAAAATTATGGCTACCTATAAAGGTCTAATTAGGGCATCTAGTGTAAATTCTCTGCAGCTAATCTGGTACAGTTCATAAAAAGCTAACAATAAAAACATAATGATGTGTTGCATTAAATGGGCAATCTTCAGCAAATGGGGCTAAATTAAAAAAGGTCTGTTGGAAAAGTAGACTCTTTATAGGCCTGAAATTGAGGATAACTCATTAAAGACACAGTGTGTTTGCTGTTTAGACCAATAGCGACTAATGTACACTAGATGTGCATTCCTGGGAATGTTTCTGGTCTTGGGAGCAAGCAGACTGTATAGGTGGTAGTTTTTTCCCCACATCCTCACTACATACACAGATACAGTGATCAGCTTGCTACGTGATCAACTATAGGTGAGAACATTTAGGGAAAAAAAAAAAGAAAGTAGCCAAGTTCTGTGCATAAATTAACCAAATATTGTCATTTTCTATGTAAAAGAAACAGATTTAGCAATTATGTTTACATCCACATCTTAGCAGGCCATTTGAGCAGAGGTCTCTGCTTCCCTGGTGTGACTGCCAACTTAGAGAGTTTTTAGGTTGCGGACGATTGGTCTAATTGGTTGTAAAATAAACTATTTCAAAGACCTGGCACTCCTTACATCTGCCACTCTTGGCCTAATGTGCTTGTGATGTATTTGCTGGTAGAGAAAAATGTTGCTGGACGTGTGTGCATTGGAAAGCTGTAAATTGTTTTTCCTTTCTTTTGTTTCTGTTTATCTTGGTTTGCAAATATTAAGCAGACATAGTTCTCGATGTGGACAAATGTGCTGCAAAATGCCACTCAGCTGAGGAGATCATAGCTGCTTTTCAATTATTAAAAGCATATGCAGAGGAATAAACTGCACAGCTAATTTCAGAATGAGGGTTTGCAGCGGATGCATAAGCCCTGGTGAGTAGAGGTTTAGGTAACAGAAATGGTGATGCATTTCAATACATACAGCAAAATCCCCAGGGATAAGGAGGCCTGTAGGCTGACATGATCATCAGAATAACAACCTGCATGTCTGAGAGTGCCTGTCAAATGCCCCAATTCTTCCAGTTATACTGTTGACAAGTGTGCAGTTTCTTGTGTGTTTGAGTTGGCCTGAAGAGGGAATGTGTCCATGCGGGTTATGCATGAGCAGGAGCTCTGGGTACTTAGGGGAAGAGAGGCTTTTCTCTCCCTCTGCACATACTCCTGGAAGGGATGGGCCTCTTTTTTCTTTTTTTTTTTTTTTTTTTAATGCCAGAGGAAATGCAAGCAATTCTGTGAATGAGGCAGCACATCCAACTAAACTAAGCTCTGGATGAGGGGCAGAGATAAGGGAGGACAGGAAAGAGAAAAGATGTGGCTGCCTTACCACCCTCCACCCCTACAATTTCTTTTTAGCAACCTCCCTTTGAGAAGGGAAAGGGATAAACCTTGATAATTAACGTCTGACTTAAACCTGGCAGTTCCAGGAGCCCTTGCCGGTGGCCGAGAGGATGTAATTTAGCACAGAATTTTAGCCATCACTTGGAATGATGTTCAGAGCAACTTCAAGGGGTAGAGTTCTGTACCCTGCTCCCTGTGAGAACCCTGGCATTAAGCCCAGGAGAGTCTCCATGGTATAATGAGAGCCCTGTCAACGCTTCCCCATCCCACTCCCAAGCCCTGAACAGTAGGAGAGGATGCTCAGGCTGAACCTCTCACCACGTGGCACAGCTGGACCACATGCTGGATGGGGAACCTGCCTCACCTGTGTAGCTGTGGGCCCTGCACAGCTTGCTCATCAGCAGCCATTGGGTGTCTCTGGGCAGGGAGTTTGGGTGGTTATGTTGTTTTATGGTGTTTTGGGAATAGAAATATGGAAGTGACCTACTTCAGCTGTGTGTAGTGGAGGACATTTGGATTGGCTTAATAGTGTTGGGGTATCTATAAATTTCCTTTCTTTGTCAGTTTGTGTCACAACCTTTATGTTGTTTGAGTTTACGGGAGGGACCATTGGTGTCTACCAGAGCCATTCGTAAGGATTTTTTCTCTTCTTGTCCTGTCAGGTATTGACAGAAGTAAAGCACTTTAAGTATGGCCAAATATCCAAAACCTCTGGCACCATCCAATGGATGAAGTAAATATTTCTATAGCTTATGAAATCAAGGAAGTCCCAGATCCTTTGTAGTTGACTAAGTAGTGTGTGCTTCCTGCAATATGCTTGTTCATAGTGCGTCATCCTCAGGAAAGATTTCCAATACAAGTTTCAAGGCTTCCTGTAGGGGCAAAATCCTTACTTTTGCTTGTATGACTTTGGGTACTGCTCTTACACAGTGGAGGGGGAAGATGCGCATTACTCCATGGAGCTGCCCCTGCAGGATAATGCTCCCTTCTTCGAGACCAGAGCTCCTGCTTGCTCAGGGCTGAGCACATCTACTCCAGGTAGACCTGTGCCGGACTCACCTTCTGCTTGGGCTTTAGCCTTTCCAGAAAGGCTTACAAAGCCTCCGTTGGTTACAAGGCTTCAGCACGCCCAGGGGAAGAGGGAACCTTCTATCTGTTTGTCCATCTTTGGATGCCAGTTGTACCAGCGATCTGGGGGGACTAGGAGATCAATTTTGACATGAAAATAGTCAGAATCAATAACAAGCAGATAGTAAAATGGCCATCTTCAGGGTGTCTGCAACAGGCATCATCTTAGTTGTGATCCAAACCACCTGCTAGGCAGGGTTGGCTTCATCCAGCTCCCTGTACAGTCTGCAGAGAGGAAGAGTAGGATAGCAGGAGTCCAGTTGTGGTTTGTGTCTTATTTAAATGTCCAGATTACTTCTGGGCAGCTTTAAGCTTTCTCCACTGAAAATCCTTAGACTATCCAAACACTACCTGACCAAATCCTTACCACTCTGCAGGCAGTTTTCTTAATTCAGACATGATGTCAGAAGGTACTGTGTGAACAGATTATATTGATTGTGCCAAGAGCCAGGCAATGTGAACAGCAAACAACGTGACCCCCATTTTTTGACCTTAGGTACCGAAGTGGTAGGGTGCTACATTAGATACCTGGAGTAGGTGGTCTCACTACAGCCCGAAATATTTATAAAAAATGAGTAGCCTTTGTAACAGGAACACCATGTAGAGACACCAGAAGCTTCTTGCCCTTCCCAGAGGAACGAGTGGCAGCTGTTGGCTGTGCTGTTCCACCTCCAGAACTGAACAGGGTTTGGGCAGCACAGTCCTCACCAGACACTGGCGTTCCCAAAAGCCGTCCTGCCCTCACACAGTGCTGCCCCACAGCCGCGCTGGGACGGGATGCTCCTTTGCTCTCACTTATCGTTCTGCATCATCTTCGCCAAAGACCTTTCTTTCACAGACCGGAGTTATTCCAGTAAGCCGGGTTTTATTGTCTCACTTGCAGATTTTGTGGACACTTATTCACAGGGAAAATATTTATCTTGTTTTTCCCAATCTCATTTCTACACCTGCCAAATCGCCTCACCCTTTCCAACTCCTTCTAATGCCCATGAAGATCCCATTGTATCATTTTGGTCCATTTTGTCAGCTGAAGAATGTATTGGATTGAGCAGGTCTGGCTTTACTGCCAGCTATGACAGCTTATTCACATGGCTGCTAGTATCCCTGGGACAATATAATGTTCTAATCTTAACCAGAATGGCATCAGACTTCTGGCATAACTCCATCATAGTCAGTGTCATTAGTAGGAAAAGAATTTACTCCATTATGACCGTGTTAATTTGCTTTGTGCAGTGAATTAATACATTTATGATGGCAAGTTCTCATAGTACTATTTTATTTTTTTTTTGTAAACCAGCAGCTGTGAAAGAAAGTGATAAAGTAGAAATCTCAAGTTTGTTCAAAAATATTTGACCCCATCATGTCTGTAGGGAAAAAATGCTGTGAACATTTAGTCGATGTGTATTATAGCTTCAGAAAGCTAGTAGGGAGTAAATGCTGGATTCTTTTCATTATTTTCTTTCTTAAATCTCCTTGATTTTTTTTTTTTTTTTNGAACAGCAAACAACGTGACCCCCATTTTTTGACCTTAGGTACCGAAGTGGTAGGGTGCTACATTAGATACCTGGAGTAGGTGGTCTCACTACAGCCTGAAATATTTATAAAAAATGAGTAGCCTTTGTAACAGGAACACCATGTAGAGACACCAGAAGCTTCTTGCCCTTCCCAGAGGAACGAGTGGCAGCTGTTGGCTGTGCTGTTCCACCTCCAGAACTGAACAGGGTTTGGGCAGCACAGTCCTCACCAGACACTGGCGTTCCCAAAAGCCGTCCTGCCCTCACACAGTGCTGCCCCACAGCCGCGCTGGGACGGGATGCTCCTTTGCTCTCACTTATCGTTCTGCATCATCTTCGCCAAAGACCTTTCTTTCACAGACCGGAGTTATTCCAGTAAGCCGGGTTTTATTGTCTCACTTGCAGATTTTGTGGACACTTATTCACAGGGAAAATATTTATCTTGTTTTTCCCAATCTCATTTCTACACCTGCCAAATCGCCTCACCCTTTCCAACTCCTTCTAATGCCCATGAAGATCCCATTGTATCATTTTGGTCCATTTTGTCAGCTGAAGAATGTATTGGATTGAGCAGGTCTGGCTTTACTGCCAGCTATGACAGCTTATTCACATGGCTGCTAGTATCCCTGGGACAATATAATGTTCTAATCTTAACCAGAATGGCATCAGACTTCTGGCATAACTCCATCATAGTCAGTGTCATTAGTAGGAAAAGAATTTACTCCATTATGACCGTGTTAATTTGCTTTGTGCAGTGAATTAATACATTTATGACGGCAAGTTCTCATAATACTATTTTATTTTTTTTTTTTTGTAAACCAGCAGNTTTTCTTTCTTAGATTTCTTTGATTTTTTTTTTTTTTTTAAAGCCAGTTTCATGATTTTGTGCTCCTACTCTTGCATGTTAAACCCTGGGGTTTTACACTAATATATGTAACAAATTCTATTACTTATTTTAAAACAAGCTTTATAAACTATGGATCTTAGGCCAGCTGCCAGATATAAGGAATATATGGTTACTTCTTGCTAAAAAAGTTACTGTCCCTGAAGAAGATTTATGGTTTCAACAAGATATGAACTGATAGGGGTTTAAGTCCAGCCCATGCAATAACAGAATTTATGTGCAGTTTCCTCCTCTTTAATCAGTGATTAGAGTAGGAATGTGATGCATTTGAACCAGTTGGTGCAAACTGTGCTTGTGGGAGTTACTTATTTGACATGACTGGGACTAGTTATGACCTTCACCTAAAGATTTCAGCTGATTCCCCTGGGAACTGAATGAGACTCTACGGTCTAATTTGTCCCCTCAGTTGGGGTGCTACTGTTTCCCACATGCCTGGGGATGCTGAGCCTCTTTGGTACAAATTGACTTTGACCTGAGCTCAGCACCACTGAGAAGTTAGTCCATACAGTAATATACCACAGTAATATATGTATGTAACGAATTTTATGGCGAATCTGGATGTAGCTGCTGTTCCCAGAACAGCTGGTAGGCTGGGAGGGAAAGGAGCTGAGCCAACGGGAGTGGAAAAGCCACGAGAACTCCAGGGGGAAGGGTCCAGTTTCCAAACCCATGTCCTGGGACAGTGGCACAAAAAGGCAGGAGCTGCTGCCCGGGGAGCCTGATCTGAAGGACAGACCGAGTGGCATAAATTAAACACGATTCAGCATTATAACACAGGGCACGAGTTCACAGGAGGAGCTCGCAAAGCAAAAAATGTGAATGGATAGAAGTGAAGCCTTGGCTTGTTTACGGAAAAGAGAATTGATGACTATGTTGAAAACACAAGAAGGTGAGATTATAATCAACCAAAAAAGGGGGAGGCGTGGTGGTCCAGCAGCCTGGCCCTGATTCTGTCTGTGTCTTGTGGTTTGAACAAAGCAAGACAGCCAGGGAGAGAGGAAAAGAAAGCTGAAAGAAGGACACCTCTGGACCGATGTACATGAGGTAGTGACCTCTTTTCTCAGCTGACTCCCAAACCATGTTGGAGAGAAGGCAGGGGTAGCCATCTTCGCTCCACGTTTTTGGTTACAGTTTGGTGTACACCTGTACGTCAACTGTACAATGCAGAGACTTCCCAGGCAGCATTCTGGAAGCCAGACTATCCTTTAACTGCCGTGAGCTTTTTCCCTTTTCTTACACGCGCCTCCTGCCCCTTTGTATCCTGCTACTGGCTCTGCAAGAGGAGAACTCTGCAGTGTTCCCAGCTGGGCAGATCTGCTGGCCGGCTGCTCCTGTTGTCCCAGGCCAGCAGGAAGGCTGGAGTGGATTTTGATGGCAGGGAGGACAACGAGTGGCCAGGAGAGAAAGAAAAAAACCTGCGTCTGGAAGATAAGAAAGGACCAGGAAAGCACAGCCACATGAAGGGAGTGTTTTGTCTTCAGCAGCGTTTGCCACAGGACGCTCGAAGTATAATGGAGAGGAAATCTCTGAGCAGTGCTATAAACACATCTCCCAGCCCTGGTTATACACAGACACATAAATGGCTCAGGTTTCACTCCTGCGGATTATTATTGTATCACTGCAACCTTGAACTATATTTATAGTCTTGTAAGCTGCGGAATTGCAGACCTGCTTCTTGTTTTTTCCTGGTGGCCGGCAGCACGGCCTGGAGAGGTGATCGCAACTGAGAGCATCAGTGGAGGAGCTTGGAGCCCAGCCACTCGCTCTCTGTGTGGCCACAAGCAACTCTGTGCCTCTCTGTGCCTCAGTTTCCCCACTGATAATAATGGGCAGGGTTGTTATCCCCAAGGCAATTGTAAGCACTTTATTATACCTTCTGTACCTTTGGTGTTGGTGGTTACAATAGCCGATTTTACGTGGTAGAAACAGCTTCTTCAGCCTATGGCAACTGTGATGTAGAGCAAGAGAGGACTCTATGTGCCTGTGTCTTCATGGAGCCACCAGGCCCTGTGTTCACTGGGATTTCTCGAGGGAAGACATGTAGGCTTAAAAGACTGCGGAATGACTGATAAGGCTCCCTAACTTCATACTTCAGGAAAGCTAATTTTCTTTCACTGCCAGGAACTAGGGAAGTGAATTACCTTAACCTTTTATTTTCCAGCCACAGATTATACTGGCCCTGGGTGGGAGCTGCAAAGTTCTCTGCTTCTTATTTGTCTGACACAGACTTTTCTCACATTTCGTGTGACATGACCCTGTTGTCATCATGCCTGGCCCTCTGGGCAGAGTCTTGTTTTGCCAAGGTTCATTCGAAGTCTAAGGCCTGAAAGGTCACAACGTCACAGGGCTATAAGTTCCAGCTCCCAGATGGTCCTTTGTATCACCCGTTCCTCTCTCTCCTCTAGGTCTCCTCCCTCCAAATATAAATCTACAGAAACCTGCTATTCCTATAATAATTTTTATCAGGCTTGTGATGTGCAGTAGTATCCTCTTTGTAACTTCTATCTCTGATGGCAACAGTAAAGTGCTCATACAATTAGATGATAACACATGGTTGTATTATTTTTTTCTTTGTCTTTTTTTAAAAAATGAATAGCTAGATCTTTTTAAATTTTCATTCCCCTCAAAGCTTCTGTCACATCCCTAACCTTAGGGGCTGCTCAGAAGTAGAGAGGGCTTTCCTTTTTCAGCACATTCCTATCCTCCACTGTGTAAATCCATGAGCCAAAAGATGATGTGATTCTGGCAGCCTAGTTTTTGTCTTGAAAGTGCTCATTGTGCTATGGCTCCTTCCCCCTGGAGTCCTCTTTGTGCACTCCCCAAAATGATGAAATCGGGGATCGTAATTCAGCAGCTAATTAGAATGATGATAACACCTTATCCTTGGAGGCTTGCCAGCTCGCCTGGCTGCGGCAGCAGTCTCGCCTGGGAGGACGCTCTCACTTCGGTCTCCGGGTCCCTGAGTCCTGTGACGACTCCAAAGGTGTAGGTGTTCCGCCACGGCCCGTTCTGCCCCACAGCTGGAGCCCCATGGGCTCCCCCTCTCTCTCTGGGGTCCCTGCATCAGGCACAGCTCAGCCCTGGTCAGCACAGACAAGAACAGAGCCTGTGGAGTTGTGTTGCCATGAGAGGGACACAGGCTGCGCAGTCCTTCCCCAGTCACTGGGGCTACAGTGGTCATATCCTATATCCGACATCTAGATCTGCACCAAGAGGAAGGAAAAAATCAGAGTTGTCCCTTTCAGGGGCAGAGAACAGCTTGGAAAGGTGAATGTAGTCACTTCAGACCCAGGAGTCCAATAAAATACTTACCTTCTCCATTACTACTTGTTTAAAAAAACCAATAATAATTAGCGCTTTTTGGAGCCAGTTTCTGATTGTAATTTTTGGGGGTGGGACAGGAGAGAGGAAAGGCTGAGTCACAAGTTCTGAGCACTCAGCTCTTCCATAATGCTTCATCACCAAGCATCTTAAAACGGTTTTGGCATACGAATGAGTTAAATTTCACCACTTCCTACTCAGGCCAGGAAAACCTTTGTTGAGTTCATTCACAGACGAAATGGAGAAAACCTTTAGGTCAGATTTTTCCAACCTGGATACTTCGTGTTAGATACCGAAGCTAGAAATAACACAGAAAATGTAGTGGGTTTAACGTGCTTTTATTTATCTATCCTCGTCCTGTCACACTAACAAAAAATCACCTAGGTTAATTTTAGGTTTAACCAGACTGCTGAATTCAGTAGCCTACTTCTGATCTGGTAACACCAGACACCTCCTCTGCCCCCACCAGAATTATCTATGAAAGGCTGAAGAGGAGGCAGCTTTGGTATTTTCTGCTGAAGGGAGAGCTTCTCAACATACAAAGTAGTAGCATCCTCCCTTCTTCCCTCCCTCTGGTTTTCTGTGTGCAGGACCATGGCAAAAGCATTAGAGATGATGGAGCCTTCAGCATGGCCATCTCCAGAGACATCTCCTGCCAGGCTTTCACTCCTTTGGCTTCTCAGAGCTCTTGAACTGGAGAAGCTGCCCCAAACCATGGACACCATCTGCACACAGAGGGTATGAGAGTAGCCGTAAATCAGCAAAGCAAGATGGTGGCTTGGACACAGTTAGGCCAGTGGAATCCTTGTGAAAACAGCTGAAGTTGAGTTGCCCTAGGACCATGCAGGGGACAAGAGCTGTGAGTGGGGACTCCAAGGAGCCTGCAGGGTTGCTCGAGCTGCCTGTGTGTCACACCTGGGGTGTCCCGACCTGCTGGTCTTCACTGAGCTGCTCACTTGGCTGGTGCTCTCCAGAGAGCGGCCTACACTTATCCACCTCCAGCTTCCCGCCCGGACCTGCCCCAGGGCGTCCGGGGGAAAGCCAGGGTACCCCCTCACAGATCGTCAAAATCTGTGCTCAGTAGCCTCAGAGGAGTCACTCAGGATATAAGGGACCGGCCACAAACCTTTGGATGAGTATGAGACCCCCCGAAACGGCTGCGTTCTCTCAGACCATGACTCGCAGGCAGTGCTGTGTTAACAGGGTTTTTGTGACAGTGGCATATTACAAGGCACTACGAGTATCCTCAAGGCTATGGGCTAAAGCCTGTTTTGCCTCTGCATCCTGACTATCTGAGCAGAAAGGCTGGCTTAGCTTGTAAATGTGACTTCACAGAAACATGGCAAAAGACAGAGATACCTTAAGCCAGTAAATGTTTCCAGATGGGGGCATTTCTGGTGAACTTTTTACTTCTGCCTCTAAATGAGGCACTGTTAGCTTTTTACAAAGATTAGAAAGATTTGAGCTTTAGGGTTTAAGTGTGGTAGAACCTTTTCTCTCCTTCTCTCTTTCTTTCTCTTTCTTTCTTTCTTTCCTTCTTTCTCTCTTTCTCTCTCTTTCCTCTTCCTTTCTTTCTTTCTCTCTTTCTTTTTCTTTCTTTCCTCTTTCTTTCTTTCTTTCTTTCTCTCTCTCNCCTTCCTTCCTTCCTTCCTTCCTTCCTTCCTTCCTTCCTTCCTTCCTTTTCTCTCTCTTTTTTCTCTCTCTTTCTCTTTCCTTCTCTTTTTCTCTCTTTCCTTCTCTCTTTCTTTCCCTTTTCATTTCCCTCTTTCTCTCTTTATTTTCTTTATCTTTCTTCTTTATTTTTCTTTATCTTTCTTTTCTCTCTTTTCCTTTTTCATTCTCTTTTTCTTTCATTTTTTTCTCTTTCTCAATTTTTCTCTCTTCCCTTCTCTCTCTCCCCTTTTTTTTGAAAAAAAAAAAAAAAGCAGCTAAATAGAAGGAAATGCTGCTGTTTTAAAAAATACAGCTTAATATATTCCCAGAAGCCTGTAAGCAGAGAAAGAACTGGTAAAGGGAGAGCAAGCAAGTTTTAATAGTAATAGCAGTGAGCTAGTGGAACATCTTGAAAGGAACAAGCCGTGTGTTAGGAAATTAAAAAGACATGTATAGCTGTTAAAAAGCCTGAGAAAAGTGTCTATGGTTCTCAAGCAAGGCAGTCCTGCAAGAGGACATTTACAAGAGCTAGGAGTTGTAGTATCGGTGACTTTAATCTGGTCTTGGAAGTTATTAGTTCTAAGCATGCTGGAAGGAATTAAAACCAAACAAGGGTTTTCAGTTTAGAATCTGAGTCTTTGATGCTTTATGAAAGTAATTTGATTGCATCAAATGGGTCCCAGGGATAGGAACCTTAGTCCATAAATATCACCGATCCACATCATTAAAAAACCTCAATCTGCACTTTTTTTTCCCTTCGTCTTTTTGCAGTGCTAATATTCTTTGGACATAAGAGGCCTGCAGCTGAATCAGCAGGCAGATTGATTTCTCTCTCTCCCTTTAAAAGAGGGAAAGAAGGTCCCTTTGGGTCAGGGTTAAGGGCTTGGAAGGGGCCTAATGGGAAAGTTCATCTCACAGCTGCCAGCGGTGTATAGTACCAGGCCCGTGGATAACAACAGGATGTGGGTTTTGAGCACTGTCAGCTCCTTCAAGATATATTTCTTTTTAATTTTCTCCTTTTAAAATAATACACCAGCAAAGAACATTCTTTATTATCATAACAAAATCTCTGCTCCAGTGATTCTGAGACGTTCCTAATTGTTTTCAATCTGTCAGGAGTGCTTTCTGTTTGCATTTCTGCAACCACTCAAGAGATTGCTGTAAGGAAAACAAACAAAAAAAAATGGCCTGGGCTGACTCAGGGGCTGGGTAATGGGTTACAGCACTTCCACCTCTCGCTCGCCGCCACCGAGCAGGAACCAAAAACTGAATTGGTTGGTACTTTTCTTGGTACTAACTGCTCCTTGGTGCTCGAGCGTCAGCTTTGCAACAGCCGGTTTCAAGCTGTTGTTAGTACTGGAAGCCACCAAACAGGCACAGTGACAGTCAGTGAGTTACAAATAACCTCATGTCATGGTGGAAGACACAGGGAAAACACCCCAGTCACCCAAGTGTGGAGGTGGAAAGTGAAGGGGCAGAGTGCATGCAGCTCTTCGCACCGTCATCCTATTGACGGTGCTGTGAATGACAAATAGCAAGGCATTTCCCACAGAGAAAAACACATCTGATCTAACTTTTCACACTGTTTCATAAAAAGTGATCTCATTAATGTGAGAGCAGCATGATTTCTGGGAACGGTCTTGTCCAGACTGGTTGTCGTCGAACCTACAAGAGCAGGCGATGTGGAGCAGCCTCATCCCACCATAGCTGCATCCTCACCCCACCATAGCTGCATCCTCACCAGCGCGTCGCACTGGTCTCACTGGGGGCTGGAGCGGTGGAGCAGAGGGGCTGTGGGGAAGGCGGTGCACGGGGGGCCCAGGACCCCCGCAGATATCTGCTGGCAGAGCTGGGGCACAGGGGCCATGGGAGGAGCGCCGAGGAATTTTCCCAGCATCGTTCCCTGCGTGTGTGGGTGTTGCCTCCCACCGCGGAACAGCGTCCTGTTAGGACTCTCGGTATGACAGCGTTATTGGTGGGCCCCCACCCCGGGGGAGTTCTCGCAGTACTGCAGGCTGTGGGAGACAGGTCCTACCTTGAGGAGCTCCAGGACTAAGATTAGAGAAAGAGCTGCCCCACAGAATGAGCAAGCTGGGCACTGAAGGCAATGTTCATGTTGCCCACTGGAAATGCTCAATAGCTGTCAAGCCCTCTGCATTAGTGGTACAGTGACCAATATTCTATCTGCAGACAGTTTGAATCTCTTATTGAGGTTGGTGCTAAGATGGTCATGATGGCTGTGGCCCACAGGCCTTAGAGAAGCCTGGATCCTGACCTGGTAGACTTTGAAGGCAACCAGAGAAAACAGAGAACTTGTGGATCAAGTCCATTGAGGTTTATTTAGGATCACCCAGGAAGATGAAGCCAGGACTGGGCACCGAGCTCCTCAATCCCAGCTCAGTGCTGTAACCACGTGTTCCACTGGGACCATCCTGGCCATCAGGGCTCCAGATGTCTCTCAGTGCAGAAGGAGCTGAAGAAGAGTCGAAGCTGGTTTTGTGTGCACAAACCAAAAAGCAGAACCGCAGGCACTGTCAGTGTGTTTGGATGCCACTCATCATCCTGGCATCTGGTATGCCCTGAGCTGCTCTCAGCTGCCAGCACTGAGGAGTCCGCACAAAAACTTAGGAGCTCTCACCACCCCTGGAGAAAGGTCTGGGTGAAGAGTGGGTCAGGTCAGAGCACCTAGAGCCAAGGGCCTGAGTCAGACTTTTGTTATGAAGGATGAGAAGAAGGTCCTGAGTCAGAAGGGGCTTATCCTGCCGGTCTGGAAGCCATGGCCCCTTTTGCTCTGCCACAAGCTCTCACGTGTGCTTTAGGCACATCCTTCAGCTCTCTTTGTCTGCTGGTCCCATGCATAAAATAGAGGAGGTGTCTTTCTCTGCCTCATCAGAGAGCTGTAAAGAATGGTGCATTTCCAATTTGCAAGGGCTCTCGTGGTTGCTTTAAAAACTTCAGCTTGGAGCAAACCATCTTTGGGATCCCTGCTTGGGCTCAGTACTCAGGAGGAAGGCCAAGGCAAAAAAACCATGAGGTTCCCATTCCCCGCTGCTGCACAGAGGTGGCTGAGAAGTCTTTTAGCAGAACATGGTTTCCCACCTGGTTTGCACCAGCGTAAGAAGTTCAGCTAAACGCAAGGCAGCAGTTGGGTCCGTGCTTTCCCACAAGAAGCGCTGGACACAGAGATAAGCTCCTCCACATTAACACTGAGATAACAGCAAATCTCTAGCAACTAAGAACATGAAGCATGGCAGCCACAGTAGCCACAGGGTATGTGGGGGCTCCGTCACATTTATAAATGAAGAAGCAAAATTGCTTCCCCTCTCACTTTCCTGGGTGGCCCTTGGGTAGCTTGGCTTGTCAGGAGGGTCATTGCTCCTACCCCTTGTCCTCTGTCCTACTCAACCATCTTTGCTCTCTGCAGCCGCGTACGGGATGCACAGCATGGCTGCGGGCAGCAGAGGGGCAAACATGCTCTAGGACAAACCAGAAAGTGTGTTCTCACGAAAACCTTATTAATAATGGAGAGTGAGTGAAGGGAAATGCTAAATATAAGTGATGTTTCTTGTTGGGAAGAGAGGGAATGTACTGCACCACTGCAAAGAGGGCACGAGAAAGGTGAAGCCTTTCAGAGTTTACGTCACTCCCCTATAAAACGAGATTTAGGTTATTTCACAGTTAGCACAAGGTTGAGCCAGGCAGTGGTATGACAAACATCACTAACAAACACACAAAGAAATCCTTTGCATAGGGAGAGTTTTACTATCTCAGTCTCTTTTTTTGTTGTTGTTGTTTTTTGATTTCAGTTCAAAATATCCGATTTTCTTTCATACTCCTCGGTCTCCAGAGAATTCAAATTCCTGCCGAAACGGTAATGCGTTTTCTCAGGTTAAGCGCATGTGGCCCATATAGCACTGCTGAGCCAATGCCTCTTGGAAACACGCTGCCAGCAGTGCCTGTGGCTTTGCAAGTAATTCTTTATTCTGGGTCACTGGGCTACTGGTTGGCCTGTCAGTCCAGTTAGGTGTTTTAAAGATGCAGGTAAATGTAAGTAGAGAGTATATGATACTCGGTCCTTAAGTCTCTGCCATAGTGTCACACAGAGACCTCCTGAGATTGCAGTCCACACGTTCTTGCTCTTTTATGCTGGCCATTAATCTCAGCAATGCATAAGAAATTGATTTCCTCTTCACGGCATTGTTTTCAAATGACTCTTCTGTTTTCTTCTGCTTGATTTTTGGCAATCTCAGTGGCTTGGGAGCTACAAGGAATATAATTCAGAGCTTCTCTGAAAGTTTCAGTGCTGAAGTCGGCAGCGCTTGCTCCCTCCCATGTTTCCCTGGTCGTGGGTGCACCGAGGAGGCTGCAAAGAGTGAGGGCATCAGGGTGGTAAAACTCAATGCAAGAATGAAAGTAATCATCAGAAATGAGGTCCTTTTTAGCTTACAAAAGCAGGACCAAGAGCAGAACTCAGATGCTAAATCTGCTAGTCCTTTGGGGTGTTGTTTTTGGTGTTTTGTTTCGTTTTTCAACTACAAAATCCAGAAGGAGAACCTGGAAGAGTCAACACTTGAATATGCACCGCACTTCTAAACAGCAGCTTTCCCAAATAGTGAAACTCCCCCAGCAGCTCTCCCTTTGCCTGCGAACAGCGAGCTTACATGCAGGGAGGGGGAAAAATGCAGCCACATTCCTTTCGCACTCCCACTCGCCTCTGAGGTTCTTCCACTTCCTTCCTATGGCTTTTTTTAGAACTGTAGTGTTTTTCTCACGTCCGGCAACAAAGGATGTTTTGTGCTGCTGCCGAGGTTGTTGATTTCTTTCTCTTTTTTTTTTTTTTTTTAAAACTTCAGATGTGGCTGTCATGTTTGAAAGTATTGCTCTTGTTTGTGTGGGAGCACAACTGTTATTGCTCTCTGATACCTTACAAGCATAGTCAAATGCTGGGAAATTGTTTAGTAGGTTATATTCTCCCCCCAGAGTTGACATTTGCATTTTCCTGTAACCCTCCTCTTTACTTGTGAAAACCACTGTGCTGCAGCCCTAAAGGTAGAATGAAATGTAGGAGCTTGCAGTGATTTCTCTGCCCTGTTACTGACTAAGAAACGGAATCACTCCAGAATTACCGTGACGCAGCTGAGAGCAGAGCGTGGTGCATAAATTGATTCATAAAATGCATAACTCGTAAACCCCACAAAACTCTTGTGGTATTTTCAGTAAGAAATCCAATGAGGGGACAAGGAGGAACAGATCAATAATGGAATCACTGTCTCCAGCCCCTAGAGTCGACTCTCCCATTTTATGATAGCTTAACATCATGAAATCAGAGTGGAGAAATGTATCTAGGATTAAACCTTTAGGGTTTGATATATTCTTGTTCCTGATCACTATAGCTGGGTCTTTGTCATGGTGTTAAATTGACCGCGGTCACACACATTGACGTTACTCACTTTGAGAAGTGAAACTCCAAACATCAGCCATCACTGTGTCAGGGACCCTGGATATTGGATATTCAGGCATTCAGTGTTTCCAATTTATTATAATTTGTAGGCAGCTAGACAAGGTGGGAGGAAAGCCCATAGACAGCCTGGAATTATATCATAAATCTCCAAAAGCCCTAACATAATCTTTAAACTTACCTTTAGTTCCTCAGACAGGGAGCATGAATGATACAGTGAGCCTGATTTTGACCTTTTGCTCTGCAGTGCTGCATGGGTATTATTGCACAGTTGGCTTTGGCTTCTGCAGGAGTCGGTGCATAAGCGTTTTGGAAAGGAAGTATTCAGCTCAGTGAAAAAAACGTAATGACTGCTATCTCAATGCTGGCTTCATCTCAACAGTCAGGGTGAGGCAAAGGGAAAATGAGAGACCATGATTCTCCCCTGCGTGGTTGTAGGAATCCCTCCTGGATTGTGCAGATGTCAGCAAAGTGGGTACCACACACCACCATACTGGAGCCATCATTTGTACTAGACGTAAGTTAAGCAATTTGCTTACCTATCTCGCTTGCTGGGTGTTTTTTTACCAGATTTCAGAGCAATATCAATACCAGCCCTCCAAAAGAGTCAGCAAAAAAAGTCAGGAGCCTGCTGGAGCTCTTAGGAAGTGAGCCCTGATTAAAAAAACTATTTGATTGCTACTTTCGTGGCAAGTCTGGTTTCCTATCCCTGCTACCAGATTTCCCAAAGAGGAAGGAGGAATTCTCCCCCATCATATTGCAAAAGCCTTGTGGGAGCCTTGGAGCCTGCTCTGGTTGGTGTGAGCCCTCGGGTGTGCTCCGGGGAATCCTAATGTCACTCACACGAATAGGGGGTACCTGTGCAGAACACAGATGTCCCTGTGGCTTCCCAACAGCTCGACTTGGACTCTGTTGCCCATCTTCCCCCTAGCACTAGCCTGAGTGGAAGGAGAAATGTTGGATATGGGTGACTTGAGTTGTCCCCCAGTACCACTCTTGCTCTGAAAGTCTATCTCCAGAAATTCACACTGCAGTGCTGTCCATTCCCCCTTTTCTGCTAGATTATCCCACCCCAGCCTCCCAGAAAGCAACATATACCCAAGCCCCAGGCATCCCTGCAGCCTGGGGCTGAGGTGAACACAGGGAGGCTGCTTCACGCTAAGATGCCAGGCAGTGAACCGGGAAGCCCAGGGCACCTTTGCTTGTTTTCTCCAGCCAGTTCTGCTACAAGGGCTCTGACTCTGACAGAGTCAAACACCCAGGGTGGTAATATCTTAAAGAACCACAGCTGTTTACCGAAAGGGAATCAGTCTTCCATTGGATTTGGCTAACATGAGCCAGCAAACCTGATTTAACCTCAGCCTTCTCCTTGGTGTGGGTACAGCCACTTGCAGCTGCTTGCAGAAAGGCGTTTTAGCTAACGAGCGGCTGGGTGAGAATGCCACCAGCTGGGAGGTGGTGTCAGGTGGATGTCCATGGAGCCATGGCCTGCACTACGACACCTTGCCAGCAGAAGCTGGTTTGTTCACTGCAGCAGGGCACACCATAACAGCCTGATGAAAAGTCCTGGCTGGCTCTTCTGTGACTCAAACGGATTCAGAGCCCTGAGCCACCGGGTGATGGTTTCTGCCCCAGCAAGCACCATGGCCTATGCCAACCCCACGCCTCAGAGGGAGGAGGTGGTACCCGGTGGCCGTAGCCAGCGTGCTGCGGTGCGGGGAGGTCAGTGCTCATCCAGGCAGAGGGGCTCAACATTGTCAGTGTAGCCTGGGAAGACAGCTGGTAGTCTACAGTCAACTCATTTTCCAAGTCAACATAAATAAAACAAATAGGTAAAGCTCACTAGTGTTGTAACTTACAGAATAGAAATACGCTTAGCTACTTGCCCAAGTAGCACTTTCAGTAAACAGTGCTGTGAAGGCTTTACCTTGCTCCTGTGCTCCCCTGACTGTCCCCACCGCAGCCCCCAGCCACCCCAGGTCACACTGGCAGCCTGGCCTCGCTGCAACTATTACTTTACTGTTGCTGGCTTACATTTCTTTCCATCCCATTAGAAAAAATACAGTTTAAACCTCTGTCCCTAGAGGTGGCCGCGATCCTGTGTCAGTCAAGACAAGAAAGCGTTGCTGTGACAGCAGCTGGGACCTGTGCTGCTTTCCCACCGCTGGGACATTTCCCAGATCAGGAGGGTGATGCCTTCATGGGCGTCAAGTGGAGTCTGGCACAAGGAGAGGAAATGCACCTACTTTGCCTCTTCCAGTGAATGTGATTGATGAGCAGGAAGGATCCACCTTCAAGGCAGGCAGGCGCAGTGGGGCAGAGCTCCAGCACCCGGGGCTCCATCCTAACCCTAAAGCTGCAGGGAAAGGGAGGTCGGAGTTGTGTGAGATTTAGCAAATCTGCACAAAAGCGTGGAGGAACTGCACTCGGGAGGAAAACACAGCCCCTAGATGTGCTCTACAAATCCTGAACAACCTCTGGATAAATTTCAGCTGAAAACTGGCTCTTTCATGGCTGTGATAACTGCACTTGACAGCCAAACAGAGACCCTTTCATATTTAAAAATAGAAAAAGCAATTAATTATCAGAGTCAATATAAGCTGGGAGCTGGCACAGTGGCAGAGCAGCATCTGCAGCAATCTGACTGTAGCAGAGGCCAAATAGTGGCTTCAGAGCTCACGTGCACATCAGCGTAGGGGGACCCCCCGGAATTTCGGATGCAGAGCTACTCAAATGCAAGCACAAATCCAATTCTTGCCCCATGGCTGCGGGTTCGGTAGGCAGCAAAAGTGAAGGCAGCCTTGGTGGAGTCAGTGCTGCCTTGTCAAACCCAGCCTAGCTCTTTTTTTGGGCATACTCCAGCTGGAATGTTGGCGTGTCTCTGGTTTGCTCTTCTCCAGCGGCTGCATGCAGCGAGCAGGTGTGTCTGAGGCAAACCTTGGTGGCACAGACACAGCCCTGAGGTGGCCAGGCAAGCCCTGAGAGCCACAGCCATTGACTTCTTCTCTTCCGCACAGCTGGATATTCTGTGTGGGATGATGAAGCATCTTCTTCTGTGTCAGTGTTCACCTGGGAGAGACCATGGTGTGAGATGGTGATGGGACTTAGGGACTCCTGGCTAGGTTGCACACAGCGTCTTGGTAGCATTTGACCTTCAGTTGGCACCAGGTCCTTTGGACATAAGTGGATGCCCCAGAAGGGAGCTTTCCTTATCCCCCAGGAGAATCTAGATTGTTTTTCTATAAAGCCCAATTCTTGCCACTTGCCAGCTACAAAACATCCTCTTGGTTTCGCAACTCAGCAGGGTACTGCGAGTCAGCCACCTTAGATGCTCCGTTTTCTGCTGTGAGATACTTGCACATGACTGAGCCCACTGATGTTTGGTGAGCCTCGACTGAGTGGAGAAATGAAAGGAGAAGCACGTCCTGAGCTGGAGGAGACGGTGGTTGGGAAAGCGGGGTGGTGCCCAGGAGAGACCTTTGAAGTGCAGCCTTTGGGCAGCTGCCTGGGCCCAAAGCAAACACTGCACAGGACTTCCACTTTGCTAACGATAATGAAAGCAGTTCCTGGAATGATTTGCTTGTCCTGACAGCAGCGCAGTTTTGTTGAAATATGTACAAATAAAATAATTTTTTAAAAAAAATAATAAAAGAGGAACTTGTTGGAGGGTCCTGTTCCTGGGACTGTTCTCACAGCCTCCTTTCCCTGTCCAAACTGGTAATTCACAGCAGAGCCACAATTCAAGCACACGGTGGCTGCTCTTTTAACATGATCGAAGGAATAATTATACGCAGTGGAATTCTCCAAGCACAAAAATCGCATGTGATCCTCCCGGCGTGAGGAACCGTCTGTGTGTCTGCAGAAAGCTCCCATTTGCTGCGCAGACAGGCAGCCTCAGGTTGCAGCCGGGACAGTCCGTGCCCGCTGCCACCGAGCTCTTCCTCGGCTGCCTTCCTCCCCCAGCTCACGTGCTGCTGCCGGGCCGGCCGAGCAGCAGGGGGATGTGAAGGTCCTTTGTTTCTCTGTGTGCTCAAGGGATGGAGGGGAGATTTCCCTAAAAAGCGACCGCTGCTTGCTTAGTTTATCCTGGAATGGAAACTTTATTTATAGAAGCAACAGCAGCAACAGGCACCCTGTGCCCTAGCAACAGCAAATGGAGCTCCACAGTTCCTGATGGGAAATATGATAAAAAAATAATTTTTCTTGGAGAAGACCCTCAGGATCATTGAGTCCAACTATAACCTAACTCTAGCACTAATCCATGTCCCTGAGAACCTCATCTATGCATCTTTTAAACACCTTCAGGGATGATGACTCAACCACTTCCCTGGGCAGCCTGTTCCAACGCCTGACAACCCTTTCTGGGAGGAAATTTTTCCTAATATCCAATCTAAACCTCCCCTGGTACAACTTGAGGCCATTTCCTCTCATCGTATCACTTGCTACTTGGGAGAAGAGACCAAGCCCCTCCATGCTCCAACCTTTCAGGTAGCTGTAGACAGTGATAAGGTCTCCCCTCAGCCTCCTTTTCTCCAGGCTGAACAGCCCCAGCTCCCTCAGCTGCTCCTCATCAGACTTGTGCTCCAGGCCCCTCACCAGACTCGTTGCCCTTCTCTGAACTTGCTCCAGCACCTCAGTGTCTTTCTTGTAATGAGGGTAGCAGGGTGCAAGGTGCTGTGCTTCAGCAGCAGATTTTGTTCGTGGTTTCCCACTCTGAGTCTGTCCCATCTCTTCTGGGAGCTGCGGATCAGGAATCCAGCCTTTTCTTTTCCTGCTATACAGGCTTCTCTCCCTCGCTCTCGGCAGCCAGTGTAGTGTGGTGCCTCCAGGGAAGGGCATTGAGAAGCTCCGCGGGCTGTAGGCGAGCGGCTGTGTTGGGTTGTGAGGACACGTGGTGGGAGATCTACTGGGGGTGCAAAAGGTTCCTCTAGTGGCCTGAAGTCAACAGGGCAGCACTGGGCCACCTGAGCGTTTGAGCAGTATGGGCTGAGTTGAAAGTCACTGAGATTCCAGCAGCTTCTACCATGTCCCTGGCTGTAGTCCGAGCCCAAAGCCTGCACCCTGCAGGATTGCGGCTGAGCGATCCAGCCACTGCGCTCCGGTCTGCCTGCACCTGCTCTCCCCAGACCACACCAGCTCAGGTCTGTGGGAAATCCCTGGAGCCGCTCACATTCACCCCATCAAGAAAGCTCTCCTGAAGTCCCTGCGCCAGCGCACCCTTGCAGGGCAGCCGTGCAGATGGTGGGCCAGTCTGCACTTGTCCTGTGCACGTGTCCTGTCTCATCCAAACTCGTCCTGGCATGTCCCCTCTCTTTGCACTTAGGCACTTAGGATGAGCTGGGGCCAAGATCGCCCATGTAATTGATGCCTTATATAATGATTTAGAGTTTCAGAGTGGCCTGCACCTTTCTAAATGGAGTTTCACTTTGTCAATGTACATAGTTGGTCCTATACATTCATTTTATCTCCTCCTCATTCGGTCATCTCTTAAAGTAGCCACCAGCCCAGACAGATACTGTTAAGATGCTGTTGACTGCTTGGTGGTCCACCCTGTATCATCTTCAGCAGTTTTTCACATCTCTTTACACACACGACTGCAGATTATCTGAGTTGTTTTTGTTAGAAGGAGACAGATGGGAACTGGGTGTCAAGTTGCAATTCTAAAGCGTAGGAGCTTCATAGCCTTTTTAAAAAATGCACTATATTAAAGATTCTTTTAAACAAAATTAGTTTCTGGCATTTTAACAATTAGTGAGGCAAAACAGACACTCAACAGAGAGGTGGTTCTTTAGTCTGAGTAGTCACCTCTGAGCCCCGGGCTGACAGAGTCTGGTGCAGAAGGGCAGACTCTTGCATGTTCCGGATATCCCAGGTTTGCCTTGGTACAATGCTCAACCTGGTGGATTGCATTGCCTTTTTCAATCAGGTGATACACAGTGCGGGAACTGTAGGGAAGGAGAAATGCTGGCAGATCTGAGATATCTAGGACCTTGTCCATTAGATAAATCAGAGTTTGAGGAGCTTACTTTTCCTGGGTCTATTAGTGGAGCAAAATCAAAAGCAAGAGTGTTTTCTTGGAGTAGGACACAGACAATTTTAAAATGAACCGCAGTACTCTTACATGTGGGGAAAGAACAACTATACTGGGTCTGAAGGGGGTATGTTGAGTCCAGGATCCCATCCTAGTTCTGGAGTGGATGCTGGAGGAAAAATTTATGAAAACAGGAAAACGTGGCATCGTCCTTTTCCTGATGGAATCACAGGGCTGGCAGTTCCTCAGCTAGAGACGGTATCTTAGTGTTTAGTAATTCCAATGGACTTACCCTCCACAAGTTTGTCTAATTGCTCTTTTAACTTCTGGCCTCTGCAACAGCTGATGGCAATGAGCCTCACTGTTTAATTTTCACTGGATGGAAAAGTGCTTACTTTGGTTTGCTGGAAACCTGAGGCCTGCTAATTGCTTTTAATGTCTTTTTTTTTTTTTCTGGGAAAAAAAAAAGAATAAAAAGGACTGGGAGGCTCCCAACTTGCCAGGTCGCAGGTGCCTGGGTACAAGGCAAACACAACCAGCTCATGCTTCACCTCGTGCATTCACCGCGTGGGTCCCCTCCTGCCACAGGTCTGTCTGGCGAACTGGGATCTCCTCACCAGCAGCATCCAGCAGGCAAAACCCCATGCAAGACCTCTTGTTGCAGTTCAGGCAGCGGCTTCAGCTCCCATCCTGGTCCATCCTTCTCTTATTGTTTTTTCTAGCTTGAAATCAGGTTGACATTGGCTGGGATTTTTCATATGCGTGCATTTGCACTCAGCTGCCCTGCACCCCTTGGAGGCCAAATCATGCAGAGGGCATGAAAATGAGGTGCTTGAGAAGTACTACAGCTTGAGTCAACTGGAACAGAAGGATACTGCAGGTCTTAAGTAGCTGCTTTTCAGAAGCCCTCCAAGCACCTGTTAAAATTCACTACCACGGTTGCATGGGCCACCACAGAAATCTTAATGTGGCCACGCGGGGATGTGCAGCAGAAGCTCTGACAGCAACTGGCTGCTTGTTTACTTACAGCAAATAATTTATGCTCCCACATTCGCTGTCAGCTCCATGTTTTCTTTCTTAATTCATGCCCCTGAAGGAGTTCTTTTCTCATTGACTAGTCGAAAATACTCTCCTGATTTAGACCCCAAGGTTAAATATCCAAAGTTATGTCGTACCTTGATGCCTCCTCGCTTAAACTACCCTGCTTGTTTTTGGATGGATGCACTACTTGACTCGCAGGTTTCATAGTATGTCCAAGGGATGCTTGAAAACTGTAAGAAAGTGTTTTTGTATCAGTACAAAAATACCATCAGATGGATCTAGCAAAGTACTCCTAGTGTGGCCACATGTGGCAAAGCTGTACCGGTGGTGGAAAACCTCTTTCCACAAGCAAAACAAGTTCTACCAGTAGAAGTGTGGGTTTGTCACTATAACTTGGACTACACCAGAAACCGGCTCAGGGCAGGCTTGGAGTGAGCTCTTCTCTCCCACGGTCTGGAAAGGAGGGTGGATAGAGAGGTGGCAATGTTTGCTATTGATAGTGAGCTATTAAGGGCAATAACAATGAAGGTTGACTGCAAAGACTTGCAGAAGACGCTCACGATAGCTAGGAGTGAGGCAATAAAAGAGCAGACCTGATTAATTTAGATAAATGTGAAGTGTTGTGCATGGGAAAAACTCCTGACTGTAGATGCCAGTTGATAGACTGTGAGTTAGCTGTGTCTGTTCAGGAATGAGATCCCAGAGTTGTAATAGCTCCTGGAAAACAGCAGCTTGGTCCTTGATAGCAGTGCAAAACAAATCAAACATCAGGAGTTAGTAGGAAAAAAGAGGAAAACCAGATCCATATGAATTCACTAGTTCTGCCTTTCCTTCTCAGAAAGGGTATATTAGAAATAAAAAAGTACCAGAGTTACAAGGATAACCCAAAGCATAGGACAACTTTTAGATCACTGGGACCCGCTTGTCAGAAAAGGGAATAAGTGAGAGGATACAACAGAGGTGCTGACAACCATGAGTGCCCTCCAGCGAGCCAACAGGAAACAATTTGGGCTGTTTCTTTCAATGCAAGACCTATGGGATATCCCATATGTTGAGGCGATGCTGGGCTCCAGACAGGCAGAGGGAGCGGTTGCATTTAAGCTGTGGAACTTGTTGCCGCATGATGCTGTACGTGGTAAAGATTCACAAGGTGAAAAGCAATTAAATGTGTCTCAGGAAGAAAAATCCATTGACAGCCATGAAATGCAAACACTCCAGCTTAGTCTCAGGAGATCCCTAAGCTACAAACAGCTGGCAACTGGTGAAAAACATAAAGGATTTATTCCTGTGCATTTACTCCATTCCCATCCTCTTCCTTGTGTACCTGCTGTCAGCCCAAGCTGGAGACGGGATGCTGGGACAGGCTGACCTTGGGCTGACCGACTGCAGGAATTCTTCAGTTTGGGATAACCCTAATTTACATCACTTTTATTCAGATATAGAGCATGGGATCATGAGGTGAAGCTGTAACTTAGGAAAGAATCAAAGCAAAAGTGAGGTTCTCCTGCAAGATGAGTAATCTATACTTCAGAATTATTACATTAAAATAAAAAAAATAAAACCATACAGTGGAAAATTAGACATTTAAAAAAAAATAGTCATTTGAGCATTGGAAAAGCATCATGCAAGTATTTCTAATCATCTTCTGCTCCTGTCTGTCATCAGCCTATTTAACATGCGATCTTAGCTTTCAGACACTTGCGAGCAAAGTCTCACATTTTGAAAGTTCGCATGATGCAAAAAACCATGAAAATGTGCTAATTGGAACGGCTCGTTTTTTCCGGCTCCTCAGAATGGGGAAGAATACTTCAGCTCCGCTTCTCACAGGCCCGCCATCTGCCCCCGGCCTGACCACTTCGGTCCCTCAGGGTCACCCTTCCTCGGGTGGCTTTAGGAGGAGGCTCAGGGCTGGGCACTGTGTGGATGATATTGCAGCCAGACCCATGGAGATATCGCTGGTTCGAATGCAGCTTCTGCTTCTTCATGAGTCCCCGACTTCCCAGCCTAATGCCTGCACTGAGTTTTCTGGGCATTTTTAAGGTTTTTTTAGGCAACTCTTAGGCTTCGGTCCCAGCGTTAGCTGCGTTTTGATGCTGGGCAATGGATCATCAAGTTTAGAAGTAAACACCCACGGTACAGAAGAGCTACAGAAAGTAGGTAATTAATTATTAAGAAGTAATTATCAAAGAAAGAGGTTCACTTCAAAGTAGGGGTTTAAAATTTCACTGGAAGACTGCTGTTCTTCCCTGAACCAGCTTGGAGGGAAATGTGGAGCAGCTGATAGCACCAAACAGGCACATAAACACCAGCATGTTGATTCTGGATTTGCGAGACGTTTAAGGACAGCAGGAGGGGGCCGCACAGCTGATATCCATCACTTGCACAAATAGCTGACTAAATAGCCTAGATCTGCGATACCACGGAGCGGTCATTGCCATGGCTGGCTCTGGAAATGGAAAGTTGGGACGGGGGAGCTCTCGGTGTCTCCCCCAGCCCGACCGCCTGGCCAGGAGGAGCCGTGGTGCCCCGGGGCTGAGGAGGAAGGACCAGTGATGCTCCTGCAGCCTCTGCTTGTCCCAGCTGCAGCTTCACACACACGGGATGCTGGAGGAACACGGCCGTCCTGAGACACTGGATGGCAGCTCAGCCTCCTCCGGGAGGAACTGGCTTCCATTTGAGGAGCTGGGGAGGTTCTTGGCAGGGGCTGAGGCAAAGCGTCCCAAACGCTGGGTCCCCTTGGCAGGAAGGCCGGGGCAGCTCGAGCTCGTGCTTTGGAAATGCCTTCTTTTGTCAGCTTGAGATTTTCCAGAATTTCAAAGCGGAAAGAAAGAGAGGGGTACGAGGAAGCTATTAAAGATACGTAAAATAAACTTGAAGTGGGAAGGAAAGCGTGTTTCATTGAGAAATGGTGCGCTTTATTCCAGGGAAGGATCGGTGAATGCTTATTATTTTAACAAAGACTTTTTCTGTTGCGAACAAGAGAAGCAGATGTTTAAAAGACGGACAGGAAGCGGCTGTGACAAATGAAAGGATTTTTGATTGAATTCATGAGCTGTGTTTCCTGCCAGTAATTCATTCGGCTGTAGGCTAGATCAAAAAAATAATATTATGGTTTAATCAGCACGCTTTTTAACACGAAGCCAGAATATACAAGGTCTTGGTGCTACAGGTAAAAAGCCATTGGTACAGTTGGCTCAGAGGCTTCTTTTTAATTCATTATTAATTCTTTTTCTTTTAAGTAAATATGGTGTCTATCAGCAAACACCTGAGAACTCCTAGAGATCCGTGTTATGGAGGTTACACGAGCAGGTGTAGAAAGGGCAAAGCGCTTTCGAGGCATGGCAGATAAAATAGGCTGCCTAAAAGTACAATCTGACTGGTGGTCTGAGAAAGCTCAGTTTCCTACCAACTGCAGGGAGCATTAGACCAAGCTGGTTATCCTTGGAAAAAAAAAGCCCAGCATGAGGATTTTTTTTGCCTCAGCACAGATCTCTGTGTGTGCGTACGCGTGCGCGCACGTGTTAATTTTGATGTTTTCTGCTTCTCTTCCTTCCTCCTAATGAATTCTATTTGTTTACAGCCTCAAGGAAAGCTTGTCACTAGACATTTCCTTTTGAGTTTTCAGCTCGAGATTTCACAACCACAGACCCATTGCAACACAGTGATAAACAAGCTGAGGGAGGCAACTCTGGAGAATTGGGGCTTCTCTTTTTCGCCATTTAGTTAAGTAAATAGTTACCAAATGTGCCGAGAGATAGAGAACTTTATCCCTAGCTGAAACAAGTATTAGCAAAAGTGTTTTTTCTTCCTAGCCGAACACTTAAGAGTAGGCACGGGAACTGTTTGGAACAGCTTATCCTTACAGCAGTCCTTGTCAGAAAGGGTCGGATGCTGGGCTGTACTCCTGGGACACCGCACCGGGGCTGCAGGCTGTGTGGGAGCAGGGAAAATGGGAAAAAAAAAATAAAAAAGGGTTGCAAAAGCTCCTTAATGCTCAGAATCACGGTTCTGGAGTCGCATTTCCCAGAGCAAAAGCAGGACCTGGCTGAAGCCGAAGGGCAATAACCGGGATGTGCACCCTCTGCCAGGGATCCCCCTCTGCAGGGCACAGCCAGCAGGGGTGGGCCTGGGTCCCATCCTGCACCCAGCGTCTCCTCTGCGGGTCTTGGTCCTTGGATTAAGCACAATATCCATAGATCTGCCCTGACAACCAGACGGGCTTTCTCTGCTACATTTAACCCAGTGTAAAGTTTCCACAAGTTGCCCTTTAATGATATAAACTTATTGGGGGAAGCCTTGCAGTCGTGATTTCCAGGGTGATCTGAGGTAAGGCAGATAAAGTGCAGTTTTCTGGAGGGTGTGATGAAATTCTAGGGCACAGGCTTTCCTTGCCGCAAAAAAAAAAAGTACAGGTTTGGATCAATCAAAGCTTTTTACCAATACTTGTGAAATTTAGCAAGTGGTTTTGGCCATGTGACGGCAGAGCAGGCAAATCTGGACATTTTTGAAATAACTGAATGCGTTTGTTTTTTCACTAGGAAACAAAGTTTTGTTTTGAAATTTGTCTCAGCTTTGTAATAATAAAGAATGTTAAGAAAGAAAAGTCCTTCCAGGGCAGCAAAAATGTTTCAATTTAAGTTGAACAACGATCTTTATGTTTGACCCAGGTTTAATAGAACTTTTCACTTATTTGAGGAGAAATAAAGGGCCTTTGGACCATCAAAACAAACAAACAAACAAACAGGTTTATCTAAGGAGTACTAATAATAACAAATATTTGCCTTTCCTGTTCGTTTGGGTGTGTGGTATAATTACTAATATCAGGAAACATATCAGATCTGGAGGGCCAGATCCCTCACTCATGCAGAGAAGATGTAATGCATTTAAGGACTTACACACTAGACCAGTTGAGCTAAGGAATAAAGACGGGAACTAAATGTACCTTCCTTTAGTAGCAAAAACCAGGGGCGATGCCTCATCTGTTCAGTGCACAACAGAGCAACTAAAGGAGGTGCGGTGGGATCTGCTGCCAACTGTTTGAGGCAACTCAGATCCTAAAATTGTAGAATGGTTTGGCTTGGAAGGACCTTCAAAGCTCATCCAGTCCAACCCCTGCCATGAGCAGGGACATCTTCACCAGATCAGGTTGCTCAGAGCCCCGTCCAGCCTGGCCTGGGATGTCTCCAGGGATGGGGCATCCACCACCTCTCTGGGCAACCTGGGCCAGGGTTTTGCCACCCTCAGTGTAAAAAATTTCTTCCTTTTATCTAGAAATATGAAAATGGTTTGAGTTTTGCAGTCTCCCAACCGAGACACAGCATGCACTAAGCCTCTCTGTGGTGTAGCTGAGGAGGCTCCACAAGTCATTTTGTCCCATAGAGTGTTTTCACTGCCAGAATTACACCCAGTGAGTGGCAACTCCTTGGTAAACAGTATAAAATCATTAAATGTCAGCTACTGCTTACGGTATAATTGCCTTTGAATTTTAGCAAGCAGCTCTTCATTCATAGCAAATTGGCATTTTGTATATTCAAGATTGTGCTATTAGCTGCACAATAGAGAGGCTGATTTTCTGTAAATATTGAGATCTGGTAATTATAACCCGACAGTTGTTAACACTCCATGGCAGATAAATGCCTCGGCTGCTGAATCTGCTGTGGGCAAACCTCCTTCCGTAAGGAGCGTCTTATCAGCGAGTGGAGGAAGGCTCTAGCTGCCATATTCCATTAACACCACATTAATGAGCCAAGAGCCCACGCACCACAATGAAAACATACCCTGAAGCGTAGCAGATGGGCTCAGAAGCCAAAGCCACACAATGGGGAAACCTCAGAAATCATAGCTAAATTCAATAGAAAACAAAAGCTGGGCAGCTTGGCCCTCCTTGTAGCAAATATCGTAGGGTAACAGGCATTCTTGGATCTTACTGGGTGAAATTATGGATTTTTGATTGACTTCAGGAGGACCTGGGCCTCACCTGCTTACAGGCAGTGTGTCAAAACCCAGCCAGAAACCACTGCCGATCGCCTGAGCTCTGCACGGGCATCTCCAGAGAAATCCTTCAGCGGTGCTGCAGAGGACTTGTGCCTCAGTCCTGGGGATAACTGCACTGCTGACCCGCAGCCTGGCTTCGCGCGTCTTGTTGCTAGAGCTGCTTAAAATAAAATAAAATAAACAAAAGCAAGGCGGCAAATGTGACTGAATCACTGGGGGAGAGGGCATTGACACATTAATCATGTGAATGATTAACAACTGTCTATTAGTCATATGTGAATGACACTTCCCCACGTACTAGTAAAAGTGCTGCAGCATCATTTGTAGCAGTAATGATGTCATAGCAGAAAAAGTCCTCACGCTTAAATGTATTTGCTGAGACGCGATGGTGGTTGCACATGATTTTTAAGAATTTATTCTTTATAGACCAGTGTAAGTCTATTAGTCTTCCCACCAGCCCTACATCACTCAGCCTCATTGTCGTTAGTGAGGATACTATGGATGTGAAGCACAAAATCAAGTAGCATTCAGCTGTATGTGCCAGACAGAGCACATGCATCCTTGAAGCCCTTTGCCGAAGCTGTGTGTAACTACTGTTTTTCCAGTCCTGTGGTTTGTAGGCAGCAGTACTGGCATCAATATGAACATGCTGTGTGTCAGCCTGGTGAAATTTCCCCTGTTGCTGCTTGTGAATGCAAAATTATTTCAAATGGTGGGAGACACTGCATGGTTTTTCAGATGGTCAGGAATTTTCGGACAAAACTGCTTGCCTAGCAGGTTTTGATACAGCAGTCACTGGGAAAGGCTTTTTGGGCAATTCATCCAGAGGGGTGCTGTTTGCATCTTACATCCCTGCGCTGATCTCAGTGTGTGTGCCCAGGGAAAAGGCACAGGGGTCTCTGCACCGTGGAGATCCTCGACTCTGTGTGTGCCTGCTTGGAAAAGCAGCAAGAACCAGGGAGCTTTTGTATAAAAAAATCTTATAAAAAACAGGCCGGGGAAGAGATAAGGAGTCCAATGTACCTGATCCTCCAAAGGGCCCTCCTGCTCAGCACATGGCCGGGGTTCAGTCTGGAAAATGAGGCGCTTGGTAGAGCAGGACTTGGCCAGAGCTCGTGGTGCCCGGGCTGGCGAGATGGGAGTGCAGCCTCCAACATATGCTTCTAGTTTCCAGTGGCCAAGAAGATATTGTGGTTAGTAATACAGATGCCTGTATTAAACGTATTTGAGCGGTAGTTAGCTCTGTGATCTTCTGCATCAGACCTGCCAGACAGCGGTGACTGTCAGGCACCTTGGCCATGCGGTTCCGATACAGGGTTCTTGTCAGGGCCACTTTCTGATCAGCCAAAGTGTTCTTTCCCTCCCTCTGCTGCAAACAGGGCTTGTCACCTGTTTCTCATCTGTTTTCATTATAGAGGAGAAGTAATTGGTACATCTGGGCATTACTGGAGAAACGGTTTGGCTTAAGCCATAATGTAATTATAGACTGAACCGAGCCATGCCGATGCATTGTAAATACATTTGCCTCTGACTGTGTGATGCTGTCACGTGTCTGTTCAGATGGCTTTTTTGGGACAGGGAGGACAGAGAGCGGCAGGGTGAAAATCTGACCATCCTGTGCGTATGCGGTAAACCTCGAAGATACAAAAACCCAACCATCACAGCAGAAAAACAAGTGTACCCCACTGTAAAACGGACCGATGGCTCATTTTCTAAACGGCTTGTTTTTCCTGGCGATTCAATTATCCCGTGTATGACAACTTGCTTCTGGTCTTTTGGAACTGCAAGGAGACACCAAACCAAAATAGCTCGTTTTCGCTCTTTTGGTGGTGCTCTCAGCTAAATAGCAACACATGACTGCTGGTACACCACAGAAGCCAGTAACCTAATGCAGAGCGTGACGGCGAGCTCCGGCAGCAGCCTGTGCCGGCGGAGGGAGAGAGGGAGATGGTGCAGGGAACCAGAAGCCTCAAATGGCTCTAGGGGGAGCGGTGAGGGGTGGAATGGGGCTCCAAGACACATCTCCGCAAACTCCAGCCCCCCTCCCAGAGGGGACACTTCCAGTGCAGGAGAAAACGTTCGAAGCCTCAGTGGTTCAAAGCCATCGCTGGTGCGTGGCACATCACCGAGCCACACAGTGACAGAGCAGCTGGGGCTGGAAGGGGCCTCTGGAGGTCACCTGGGCCAACCCCCTGCTCAAGCAGGGCCACCTGGAGCTGGTTGCCCAGGACCACATCCAGGCGAATGGATGGTGTCCCTTGCACCGAGCCGGTAACACCTGCTTTGTGCCACAGGGTTTGGGTGCAGTCCTACCCATTCCAGGTGGATGTTAAAGTTCAGAGGGTTTTGCCTCAGGGGATGTTGCAAGCACCAGTGTAAGATGCTGCTGCAGTAAGCAAGCCAGCCCCACAGAAAACTGAATGGTCAATGGGACCTGGATCTCTGACTGTCTCTTGGCATTTCATCACTATGCTGTAAGGGTTAGAGACGAATAGGATTTCAGAATACAGGGGAAAGATAAGACTTCTGGAGCGGGGCATGTTTCTGGGTTCACTGTCACCCAGCCCATGTCTCTTCCATAGCTGGTGTACCACATTCGCAGGGGAACACCGTGCTCAGGAAGGGGCTTTTCCCGGGGTGAGGCTCATCCTCCGCACCCCGTGGTGGGCTGTGCCCCACAGTTTCTCCAAATGCAGGAACCTTCCCTGCATATTTTGGGGCAGTGGCAGCCTGTGTTCACACTCTTCCTTATTTTCATTTTTCGCGTGAAGATGTCATACCTCTGTTCTGTAGTGGGCAACTTGCTATCAAAAATATTAAATATTAAATATATTTTAAAAAATTAAATTAAATATTAAAATAGATGGGTATAATGGTCTTATTCCGTACATACGGAAAGATCCAGAATGAGAACAGGGAGACGTTTAGCCATGACACAGGCAAAAGTGGCATTTGTAGGAGGCAGAAGACGGAGCAGAGCAGAGCGGCGTTGGCGCTGGGCCTCTGTGAGCACCACACCAGTTAAATATCCAGCTTTATTTCCATTGCCAGAGACTACAATTTCTGTTTCTTTCTTTTACCTCTTTTTCTGATCAGCGAAAAATTACGTCCTTTTGGGCTTGACTAAAATGGAGTGATCTGTTCATTTAGCTGCTGAGAAGGGAAATTAACTTCATTCTTATCCGTCTACCTTATTAGCACAAATATTGCGGCTGCATTATCCTATTCCACAGAAAACCCTGTACAGTAGAGCCTTTTAATTGTCTGGCTAATTGTTTGGCCTCGGAGCTGTCTATTTCCGATTGTCTAATTCTCATTAGAATGCCAGCTGACACCGAGTCCTCCAAAGCTCCCTTTAGCTGCTTTTAACCACTTCTGGACTAATTTGGTGGTGTTGAAAGCACTTAAAGAAAGGCAACCAACAATAAGAAACACAGTGCAAATGTTTCTCTTCTCTAATGCATTCAACATTTTAAATCTTGGCCATAAAGGAGTTTTGATGCTGGTTTAAATGCATGTATCCCTACAGAGTCACAGCATTGTCAGTAGTGTTCGTGAGTGTGTAAAATACGTGGACTGAAAATCTATGCTTCAGTCCTTGATCTGAAATATCTCCTCCTGAAACCAATGGGGTTTTTCACCCCATGAATAAGGAATGAATCAGGATGGCAGGGTGCAGGTTCCCAGCGAAAGAAAGGATCAGTCTGTATTACCGTGCTCTTTGTTAACCCTGTGTTAAGCATGTCTGAGGACAGCCTACAAAACCTGAATGAGACTAAATCTTGGGTACGCACTCTAAATTCGGTGCTGTATACATTTTGCTCGTTTTTCCCTTGGTAATACTTCAGCACCCATTTGGCCTAGTCCATAAACATAGTTAGAAAATGTTCTTGCTCCTTCAGTTATCTTCTTTGAACAGCTGTCAGCGATCTAGTGAGTCACTTGAGACTGGCCAAGGTTTGTTGCCATCGAACTGAACAAACACCAGCGGGTAGGAAAATTCGGTGGGGCAGGACTCCCTCAGAGCCGTGTTTCCCACCACCACTGCCTTGAGAGAAGATGGAGGGAAAAGTGTGGTTTTGCCACGTTTCAAGTGACATTTGCTAACCTCAAACCTAGAGAGGGGTTAAAACATGGCCAGCTACTGAAACTGGCAGGTATAGATCTGATGATGGTTTATTGCCAGTTTAATAGTGGATTCCTTGATCACCAGTGCGGGAGAAGAGTAGGAAAGGCTTTGGTGTTGCAGTGGTGGAGGATTCACTGTCTTCCTGCAGAAGTGGGGAGACCTCTTATTTAACTAGGGAGCATTGGCCACTGGGAGCCAGTGCCCCAGGGCTCCCCTTTGCTGCATCCTACCAGCTCGTTCGGCAGAATGAAAGGTTTTAGGGAGACTTACAGTTTGGGAGGCTGTCCACAGGCTTTCCCAGCCTCTCCCTCCAGTGCAGCCCGGTGAGGAGATGGGCAGAGATGAGGGAAGCCCTGGCAGCATCTCTGCTGCCCGTTGTCAGCTGGCATGGCACCCATCAGACGGGGCACCCGGGACACCCAGCGACCGGGTCACCTGTCTCTGGCAGCCATGGCAGTGTGTTTTGGAAGCATTGCATTTGATATCTTTCAAAACGAAATACTGCAAGACTGCTGCTTCATAAAAATGTGGTCTTTGGGGATTTTCCTCTCAATTCTGTGCAACTTCCCTTGATATCTTGTTTGGAAGATGTAGTAGCAAAATTTTATATCAACAGTTTCTTCTTATGTAAAAGAGAAAAGGTGAAGGAGAATAAATCTTCTTTCATCTTGCAGCTTGGGGTGTCTACTCCAAAACCAGGTCTTGGAGACCACAGCCAGAGTGAGCATGGTTCAAAAGGCAATACAAGGCCACCAGTTCAGCCTGGCAGCTCTTCTTCCCATCCTGGAATGGGGCATTCCCTACATTTTTCAGTTTTTTCCACTGCCCTGACAGGCTTCATTTCCCAAGCATCCTTTTTTAAAAGTACTTGAATGGCTTTTGCCATGGATTCCTCTTCCTTCCTTGCTTTCTAGAAAATTACTATTCTCCCCTGACATTTTCTCCTGTCTCATGGAAGAGGAGACCGAGTTACTGGTGTCTCCTTCAGCTGTGAACACAGATGGAATTTATGGCTTTTGGGGCTGTATTTATAACTGTTTTAAAAGCATGGCAAATGTCATCTGCAGAAACTCCTGTTAGGCTGTTTCTCCCCGGGCACCGCACGCTTTGCAAGTGCTGCGGCCCACAAGGCTGGGATCCTCGCCTTGGTGTGAATTATTGCTTTTGTAGCTATAGGCTCTTTTACATGTTGTTCAGGGGTTTACCTGAATGTGACTCTTGCTTGAATCATACACTTCATGTGAGCCATGTGCTTTCTGTATAGAGGAATCACACACACCACCATTCTGCCTGACTCACACAGGGATCGGTTGAAACACAAGAGAATGCCACACGTTGCCCATTGTATACATTTTTTCAGCTTTGTGCCTGCTTTTAAACTTCTAATTGCCTTTAGGTCTCACAGCCTTTTAATCTTTGTTGGCTTTTTGCATTTGTGTTTTGTTCTGGTTTTTTTTCCAATTGGTTATAACTCAGTTCTCTAGCCTGAATTTTTCAGATACCCACAAGTATCTGGTTAATTTTTCCGTTTAGCCTAGGTTCCTAAGGAAACAAATTTCATCCAGTTGTGCTTCTTGCCCGTAATAACTTCTGGGCAATTTTTCAACCAAATTTGATAGAAGGTTAAAGGTCCGCAACATGCAAGTTCCTGCAGTTTCCGTGAACACTAGTCTGGTTAGAAGAACGAGGAGGAAATTAAGCTGGCACTGGAGGAAAGGCAGTGGTCACTCAGTTTGCAGTGGCAGCAGCCAGCGGTTTGTCCCACCAAACAGGCTGGGAACATGGGAGGGAGTCGAGCAAACTGCTGGGTGGCGGTGGGATTTTGAGTTCACGGGACACCAACCCTCAAGAAACTGGAGTTTACTAGATCCATTGCTCATGGAATTACTTTATTAATTATGAAGGGTAAACATTTTCCTTCCTCCTGATTTTTTGTCCTTTCTTTTCAAGCCAACGTTTCTGCAAAACAAGAAATCTAATGTTAGCATAGCTTCCCCAGAAGAGATTTCCAAGACTCTCTGCTCCCAGCAGCTCTTACCGAAATTAATGGGAGCTGCTGGGGCTCATTGCTTCCAAAAATAAAAACACTTTGCCAGTGGTGCAGATGCAGATGTCTAAATTTAAGCTGTAGTTTTTGAGCATCTGGGGCCTAAATCCATGTCTGAGCACTTTGAAACAAGTGGCCTGATTTTTATAGTTACTGAACAGCCTTACTGAAGTCAAGGGACTTTCAGGCTGTACAGATCAGACTATATGTGCAAGTAGATAGAGGTAGCTGAAATAGATAGATATAGGTAGCTGAAATTTAGGTGCACAAATTGGAGCACATTGGCTGTGCACCTGAGAGCGGGGGGGTTTCAAAGCATTCAGCCTTGGCATAAATGATCTTATTGAAGTCGCTGGAGTCCAGAGGGAAAGAGTTAAGTCAACACAGAGCACTTCAGAAAGCTCCCGGCTCAGCATGTACATCTGCGTTTAAGAAGGATGCTGGAATAAAAAATACTTTGCAGGTGCAACATGGCCAAATTAGTGCGGTGGAAGAAAATGTAAATTTTTTTACATCCTTGGACTGGAGCAGCAGCTCTTGCAGCTTAATGCTACGCACATACTGGGGGCTTTTTTTTTGTATTTATTTTCCCTGTGTGCCTTGTTGTTTTAAGAAAAAGGAACAAACAGGGAGCAGTTGGCTGGCAGGGCCTGCGAGCTCGGCGGGAGCTGCCAGCGGGCCTTGCTGGCTCTTTGCAGAGAAAAGCGGCCTGGTGGAGCTACAACCGCTTGCAAACCCCTCCTGCCCCATCCTGCCCGCTCAATGGGGCTTTGTGTGGATCCAGGGGCTGCCCAGGCACAGCAGCCTGCGGATTCACTCCCTTTAACCCTTTCCTAGCTCTACAGCAGGGTTTTGATCCCAGATGGCTTTTGGGACTTGTTTTCCTTCTCCCACCCTTGGGAAACAACACAGCGCGAAACAAACAGACAACGTTCCCGCCCCCCACCCCTACTCCTCCCCAGAAAACAAACCAAAAAATCACCTTCTTTGGGGCCCGATTCAGCACAAATTGAACAAACAGGAGCTTAGATGTTGCTGACAAGGGAGCTGATCTTTAAGCGTTGAAAAGTTCAGTCCGTAGCTGTTATAGCCTGAACCAACACTCCGTCCTCAATCATGCGGGAGAGGTACCATGGTTGAACGAAAAGAGGCAGGATTTATTTGATCAGAGGTAGATGATTTATCACCTTTTGTTTGACAGCTGCAGGATTAAATGTACTATTGAGTCAGAGGTGGCTGCCTTTAAGGAGATTTACCTGTAAATGTGCCCCCAGAGTGAAACAGTCTGGATTTAATAAAGATGCCAGATTTACCACAAGCAAATGAGAGGCTACAGAGGCCCACATGATTAAGTGACAAAATGGAGCTGGAAACTGGGAGGAAATTAGGTGAAACACAAGGGAATGACAGCTTGAAAATATGGACTGAAAAGCAGGAGGGGATAAAACACCTGGGCAGGAGACTTGAGAGGCTCTTAGGTGCAAAGAGGCAGGAGAAACGCTGTTCAGATGCCCTTATATAGCACTGGCCTTGAGTCTTTGCCTGTCCTCCGCTGGAAAATGTGGCAAAACATTGCCAAAGGTTCCTAGTGCTATTTATGGAAATGAGATAAAATTGAAGCCAGGTTTGGGGTAAGCAAAACCTCCTTGTTCCAGAGCTGTAAAACCAAAACCCTGGTTTGGATTAAGGACCTGCTGGATCTGTATCTTCTGAGATGGTGAGAGGGGAGCTGATGGGCGAGTAACCCCATCAGTACATCGCTCTGCCTTGGAGAGCTGCTGGGAGCCGGCTGTCACCGGGATGCGATACTGCAGAGCTCTTGTGCTCTGCCTATTTGTTTAAACTCGACAAAAACTCAGGCCCTTAATCTGCAACAGTTTATTTGAACAGTCTGGGAAGACAAGGTTGTTGTTGTTTGAAGTCGTGTGATTGAAAAGCTTATACTAGAGATTTGTGGATGTATGTCCACCTAAATACGTGAGGATCTGCCTGTGGAGTACCCAACGCTGGGAAGTAAAAATTGTCCATATGGGGCCGAGGTCTGAGTCCCAAAGACAGGCATTGAGGAGTCACTTGGAAAAGCTGTACACAAGCACCCAACACACAAAGTTCACGAGATATCCCCATCCCTGCGTGTAGGTGTCCATTTACCCAGGCTCTTGCAGGCTGGGAGTGACCTGTCCCTTTGGCTGAGTTCACATGCGTGCATGCTCAGAGGACACATCTTCCGTGTTGCCTTCTAAAATCTGGCCCTAATTTCAGGCCAATTTACTGTTCCAATGAAATGAACTGCAAAACATATGGCGCAAATAGCGTTCGCCTAAATGGACTGCGCGGTTCGGCTTTGATTTGTGACTTCTCTTTACATTCCCATTCACGTGGGAATCCCTGATAGGTCTTTAAACAGAATAAACCCAAACCCATCCACAGCTGCCTCTCATCAGGGAGGGGGCTGCAGACACGCTCCAGAGCGGGGCATCGTCTGGGGCAATTGCTGCAGCTACCGGGGAGGATGGGGCACGCATGGCTGCGGCAAACGAGACAGGCTGTGGTTTGATTGTGCCCGTTTGTGTTCGAGACAGGCATTACAGCCACGTGCAGAAATTTGGGCTTGGGGTGGGGAAGAAGAGAGCGGGAGAAAAAAAGAAATCATTAAAAAAAACCCACCACGATGGAGATTTGGTAGTGGATTTTAAATCACATTTAGACATAAATCCTTGGAGTTCACAATTTCCATAGATTACTGGCATCTGTGGACCCCAGATAGACTGTAATCACTAAGATTGTTCTAATCTTCCTATGAGAGGTTTTTCAAAGGAAGTATTGAATTACACCAATTCTTAGCAGGGCTGGGTTTTAACTTGCAAGAAAGTGCTTTAAGCCCAAATGCATACATTAGTGCCAGGGCTATAAAGTGAGGTTATAATGCTTGTGACTTTCATACATCCTGATGTGTAATTTGCTATCTGGACAATACAACTTCACAAGAGACACACAGGCTCAGCTGCACACAGTGGTACGTGTATTACAAACCACTGGGCCCCTGTCGTCGTCTTTGGACCTTCTGTGTGACGGTCCTTTGAAGCACATCTCCGCTCTTCACTCATGCACCAAGTTGTGCCCTAATTGAATCTTGCCGCAGTGTAGCATTTCATGGCATTGCCCTGTGTGCCTTCCCCCAAAACCAGCTCTCCTCACAATCTGGAAGTAAGTGGAGTTAAAAATGGTGTGGCTGTAAAGAGATCTCTTTGGCATGGAAAACTTTGTACAGATAAAGCTGTGGTCCCTGCCTGTGAGCGGAGCATGCAGGGGAACATCAGCGAACATCAGCAGAATAAATCTAATTCTGCTCACACTTATATAAATGCAAGCTGGAATTGCTTCTACTGAACATGCTAGAGGGATGCAGGAAGCTGGTGTGAGACGGAAAACTCAATTGCTGTGTCAGATTCATCACTGGTACATGAAAATGAATGGAATTACACTGGGGATTATACTGTCCCCATATGGGTTTTTATGCCTAGTAACTCCTCAGCCTTAATGGGTATCAAATTTGCGCCTGCTATACTGAGTCGCACAGCTGAATGCTTTTGCTCCAGCGCTAAAGGATTAAATAGACAACTGAGGTTTCTCAGAAAGGATGTAGAAAATGTAAATCAAAAACACTCACTGGAACTGGTTGCAGTGCTGACAGCCCTTACAATGCACGCTGCCTCCGACCGCTGCAGTGACCGGCTGCGGCAGCGCCCCGGCTGATGCACAGCGGCATCGGGGCCGTACACGAGGAGAACGGGCATGGAACTGGGAGATCATGAGCCCCCAACAGCTGCTCAAGGGCTGCCACGGGCAAGCTGGGAAGCTGAATCCAGTCTTCCCAAGCAGCTGGGAAAGCTGGTGTGTCCCTGGTGTGGGGAGCTGCTGGTGCCACATCCAGCTCTGGAGCCCTCAGTGCAGGACAGACATGGACCTGTTGGAGAGGGGCAGAGGAGCCCCAGAAATGATCAGAGGCTGGAACAGCTCTGCTGGGAGGACAGGCTGAGAGAGCTGGGGCTGTTCAGCCTGGAGGAGAGAAGGCTCTGGGGAGACCTTAGTGTGGCTTTTCAGTACTTAAAAAGAGGCCAATAAGAAAGATGGGGACAGACTTTTTAGCAGGGCCTGTTGTGACAGGACAAGGGGTGATGGTTTTAAACCAAAGGAGGGGAGATTCAGGCCAGACACAAGGAAGAATTTTTTTACAGTGAGGGTGGTGAAACCCTGGCCCAGGTTTCCCAGAGAGGTGGTGGATGCCCCATCCCTGGAGACATCCCAGACCAGGCTGGACGGGGCTCTGAGCAACCTGATCTGGTGAAGATGTCCCTGCTCATGGCAGGGGTTGGACTGGATGAGCTTTGGAGGTCCTTCCAACCCAAACCGTTCCATGACTCCAGGATCCGGTGATGGCTGTGCTCTAACCAGCGGAGCTGTGCTCTGCAGGACTGCGCCTCAGCTCAGCGGCTCTGCCTTGCTTAACGTGCTGCTCACCAGCCAGACACCAGGGCGGGGAAATGTTTGCCTTTGCATTGCATTTGGATAGCTCTGAAATTTTAGGGCCTGTCAGGAAGGTTTGGAGGAATGTAAGGCAATGCTACACCTGCCTTGAGAAGGAAAGTACTGAAGGGAAGGACTTGGCCTTGAGAACAAATTCATACTGTGCTGTATTACTCTACAATCAAAATGATCCGTTTTACCAGAAGGTAAAGATTTTTGTTGCCTGCTTGGGAACTAGTAAGCATTTATTTTATGACAACACAAGTTTCCAGTTTGGGGTTTACTTAGGGGGAAAAAAAAC